>JARFOD010156987.1:0-12195 GCA_031763545.1 Mopalia muscosa | reverse complement strand
AAATGGACAATCCGTCGTCATATAAGTGAAATACCCTTGAGTACGACGTTAAACACCAATCAAACAAACAAACAATCAATGGTGGGCGTCAAGATCCATTCATGGATCTCTTTTTCTTTATATGAACTATATTCAGTCCTATAAAATGGCACTCCTCAGTTAGCTCATAATCACCTCTTCCTACTTTTGTGTAATTACTATTTTTTTCTTTTCTTTGAAGAATTAAAGAACTAAAGGTTATCTTTTTTGTGCAATATGCAATGTCAGCCTAGTGAAATACAACATCTATGGTATTACCAAAAAAAGCCAAGTTTTAAGTTAATATTGGAATTTGAGAGTTTGTCATTTTGATTGTCAATTTCTTGTGCTCACAATCTTGTGTTCACAACACATTCAGACGAACATATTTCGGAAATAAGCAATGGAGGTCATTTTGTTGTATTGACCCGGTGATATCCATACAAATTTGTCATCTAAAGAAGAGAAAGCAAATTACAAGCTTCAAGTTAACCGTTGAATTTATTCTGAAAATAGCCTGCACCAAGAACGTCAATATTGACAAAATTATGCAATGGCTGTCCTATTGTTCTGCATCATTTGGTGAAATGCAATCCTATCCTTTGTCTTAATAGAAGAAAACTCAATTCAAAGTTAATATGGTCTCAAGTAATCATGTTAAAAAACATAAGAGTGAATATTGTAAAATCAGACAATTGTGCCATGCCATTTTGTTTTATATAATTTGGAGAAATTAAATCCCATTCTTTTTTTAATGGGGGGAAGCCACTGTAAAAGTTTAAAGTTATTCAGTGAATCTTTTCTCAAAATTATCATGTAGACATGAATATTGAAACATTATGCAATGGGGGCCACATTGCTTTGAGAAATTTGATGAAATGCAATCCTATCCTATGTCTTACTGGTAGAAAACTAACTTCTAGGTTTCAAGCTTATCTGTGAATTTGATCTTGAAATTATCATGTTCATTACATATAGGCATGAATATTGTAAAATGATGCAATAGCAACCATTTCTTTTAACCAGGGGCTTAGCGATAAATCAAAAATAGGGTGTCCAAAATAGCCATTTTGCTTCATTTTTCATAAAACTGGGTGTCCATTTTCCTATCTCCTGCATGTTAAAGTTTCTTAAAACAGGGTGTGCAAAGTAAGCAATTGTTCACTTCAGGGCGTCCATTTGGACAGGTGTCTTCCTAAGCACTTGTGTTTAACAGAATTTGATGAAATGCAATCGCATCTGTTGTCTTAATAGGAGAAAACTATATTTTATAAGTTTCAAAATAATCCATGGATTTGTTATTTAGTGTTCACAACATATATATAAATAATGCAATGGCAGAAATCTTGTTTTACAGAGTTTAGTATAATGTAATCACATCCATCATCTGAAAGGGAGAAAGCTACATACCAAGGTTGAAGTTAATCCGTGAATTTATTTTCTACTTAACGTGTTCACCACATACTGGCATGAAAATTGCTAAAATTATGTTATCCCAATCGCCATTTTGTTTTTCTCTACTTAATTACGCTGTGCAAAATAATATATTTGTTTCACGTATCAAGAATATAAAAATGTGGGTAGGAAGGTAGGAATTATTTTTTTTAAGTGGTAACAAAAAACACTTTCAAATATCTGAAAAAAAAATAAAAATATATAACATGAACTTTTTTTATGCATTGCTGTAGCGTAGTCTACTTCACTTAATTAATGGCAGTGTATTGATTTGTTATTAAAAAAAACTCTACATAATCCATGCTTTTTGGGTTGGAGGCTTTTCTTTCTCTAATTCATGAAAAGTACTTTCCTATTCTCTGAAAAATGAAAAAAAAAAAAATAAAAATACCAACCATTACCCAAATTTTGTGAAATGCAATACCATCCATTGCCTAAACAGGAAGAAGCTACATACCAAGTTTGAAGTTTTTGGGTGAATCTGGTGAATAGGACGGCAGTATTATCAAACAATAACTGACACTAACATAACAATAAAATGTCAGGTGGAAAATTAATCTTCCTGCAGTGCTAATTAAAGACTGCATTCCTACATGTACTCTTCAAACTAATTGCCCTTCACCAGAGGGCTAATTGCTTTTTTCTGTTCATTTCCGGCAATAAAAAGAGCACTGTACTTCGCATACTATGTGCTTCTGATACTAATTGGTATGGACATGAACAAATTCCATGAACAAGGACAGGGCCGGATTTCTAACCAACAAAGCTATGGATACTCGCAGCTCAGCAGCGAGGAGTTTTCATCCAGGTGGAGGCTGCATAATTATCTTTCTCTACAAAAAGCAATGACACAGAGAAACAACCCACAAATGTGTTTTATTGTTTAAGTTATTCTGATAGTATGGTTTTCATCCAGATGGAGGCTGCAGAATTATCTTTCTCTACAAAAAGCAATGACACAGAGAAATAACCCACAAATGTGTTTTATTGTTTAAGTTATTCTGATAGTATGGTTTTCATCCAGATGGAGGCTGCATAATTATCTTTCTCTACAAAAAGCAATGACACCGATAAATAACCCACAAATGTGTTTTATTGTTTAAGTTATTCTGATAGTATGGTTTTAGTTGAGAGTTGATATACATCTAAAAGATAGACTAAGAGAAATATAATTTTTCTAGCTGAGACAGCTCTTAAGCACCAAAAGCTATCATCAGCAAACCACAACACTCTGTGAAGAACCAAATAAATCAATTGAAGTTTTTTATTTATATAACGATACATGTATTCTTTCTTGGGGTCAAGACTTATAGTAAGTGATGTCTGATTAAAGTACACGGTCACTGTATTAACACAGGAGATGTCTATCACTGGAGCACTAGAACCTGAATTCACACAATTATTTAACACACTATAAACAAAACACGGGTTATTCTAATGCTTTCTGTAGAGCCTCATAGCATTCCAGTGTAATTTCGGCCTCAGCCTTAGCTTTCTCTGATCCCGCTGAAGTCAAATCATGCTGTGCCTTACTCAATCCATCTCTGATAGCCTGAAAAAAGACAAAGAAATCAGCATTGCCAGGTTCATAAAGTACAATACAAATGGGAAACTAAACCAAACAAAGGTACCATTAAGCTCCCACGGAGAATGGTATGGAAACAAGGTACACAAATACACATTACCAAGACACTTAACATGTAATGCTTTTTCGAGAGAGTTGATATATTATGTGTTCTATGCAGTCCTCAATAACTCCCTAATTTAAAACCTATTGACTGCCTTGAAAATGATGTTACAAAACTGATATTAGCAGCTTTTAAGAGTGAAAACTAAATTAACATTTTCTGTAGCAGGAAACATTCCTGTCCTATTATGCCAATCAACAGGTGAATGAAACAATCATCAGAGTAACTGGTAAAACCAAAAACACCCAGATGTAATGGCTTTGTTCTATAGAGAACCAAGAAGGCCCCATTACTTGTTGCTTCCACAGAATCACACAATGTCATCAGTAGAATTCGTATAACCCTGACATACTGTCTGCAATAAATCATTTGGACATCATGTCTTGAGCAGATATTTGGACAACAATCAGTTTGTCAGGTAGTCTTTATGTAACAGGCATAAAGTAGTAAAGATTTGTTAATTTGACTGGAATGTCAAATAAAACGCCACATATTTCACCTAATGACTTAATAATACTGTTCATTTGTTTGACTTTGTTCATGTTAAATGCCCTACTCTAGGTTATTTCATTCAGATGGGTGAAAAAAAAAAACCGACCCCTGACACGACTGGCAAAAAACAAAGACAAGAAAGGAGATTGAGGACAAAAGCAGGACAATTCCAGGACGCACAACAAAGTAAGCGGCTTCATTTTGCCTCATAGCTCTGGGACCATCATGTTGACAGGAAGCTCCTAACAACCTGCTAATATTGTCAGTGTTAGGTAGCCTCATCAAAATAACACATTGTCTCTGCAGTAACACTCTAGATGAGGACTAAGGAATGTAATAAATGATATATCACCTGTACATCTAGTCTATCAACAGGGTGAGCTTCCTCTGCCAACACCTGTACGGAGGAATCGTCATTGATCGTCACTGAACCGCTACTCACTGAAAGCACAGAAAATAAACACCATGATTCATATTTTGACGTATTCCTATACAAAACATCGTCCAATAGCATGGAGCTTCAATTTTCAATAGGACGCCAGATAGCATGGTCAGTAGGGCTTAACATCACCAAGCATTGGGGAGTAGCTCAGAATAAATGGAAACGACAAATTAAACACTTCTTTCAAATCAATTGATTTTTTTTTCATGGTTTTTTAAAAGGTTGTTAACCTCAAATCACCTTTAATTTCATTTCTTACCAAACCTAATTTCTTTGCTTGTTGTGACAATATACAGCATGTAATGATTGTAATCAAACAAATTTGTGTTTTCTGACTCTGGGAAATACTTTCTAATGGAAAAAGTCATCTTCTGCCTTCTATCAACTTGACAGAGAGAACCAGGAACATGCTGAACTAAGCCAGAGGGAATTTCATAATGTGAATTCTCTTAAAAGTAAACAAATGATGTATAGTTGTATACAATGATAAAAATGTATTACCAAAAAATTTCTTAACATTGCCATCATCTTCGAATACAGACAGGACCCCTGGTTTAAGAACGGCCAGTGTGGGAACATGGTCAGGAAGAATACCAAAACTACCGCTGAACGTGGGAACATCCACTTGCCTTACATTGGCTGTGTTGTAATACACCTGTAAGGAGGAAGATATAAAATGAAATTTGAACTTTAAGCTATTACAATCAGAGCCTCACTTTTACTTCTTTTCTAATAATTTCTGTTCTACAGGGGTCAAAATGTTCTGAAAAAAATTCCTGTCACATTGGACAGGTGAAATAATTTTGTATTCGTCCCATGACAGAATTGCTTGGACATTTTTGGGGGATTAATTTTATGTAAAGCAAGATTTAACTATAAAATCAAAGTAATTTTTCTGTTTGTTCTATTTTTACTCTATCGATTGATGTGATGTATAACTAACTACACATATGGATTTTTAAATTAAAAAAAAAAAAAATCATCCGTGACACTTTAAGAGTTGAGAAGATTTGTTTGATTGCAAGATTTTTGTGCACATAATGATACTTTTGAATCTCTCTATGATATTTTTGTATAATTAAAATAAATTATATGTATTGCAGTAAATTATGAAATGAAACTACATTCGTAGTGAACTAATGAACTCTGCAACACAGCTGCCTATATGATGGAGTCATGTGACAACCGTTTTTCAACAGAGAATACATAAAATATTCATCATATTGGTCATTCAGGATTCCAAAGTTTGCAACTAAAGCGCATTACAAACAAATAGACAAATGTTCAAAGCATCCAAGACAGACAATGGTGTTGAAAATGTGCTTTTCACAAACTAACGAAAATAAGACACTCTCAAGTTCTTTATGCATATATTAGGGTAAAATCAATTGTGGTATGTTTTAAAGGGGCATGTCGTGTGGATTCTAGTGTCCGCTTACAGTAAGTTTAATCCCAAACTAAACAGGCCCAATATTTTATCGACTCACCTTCAGTTTTTTTGTTTTTGTTTCTTTGATTGGGATTTAACGTCATATTCAAGGGCATTTCACTTATATGACAATGGATTGTCCACTTCACACATCACCTAGCCTTATTACAGTAGAAACTATTGAGTCTTACCTTTATTGCACTTCAAGAATTAAAGCTTGAAAAATGCAGTATTTTTTTTGCTATTGACATTTACTGATTTTTCAGTATTTTCACTTCATTCACAAATTTGTAATCCTGAGAATTGTAGCTTCCCAAAAATATAAAATATGTATGGTTCAGATTTCTAACATATAACTCTTCTGCATAAAATACTAAATACAACAGGTGTTTTAAAGGGGAATGTTGTGTGGATTCAAGTGTCCGCTTACAGTAGGTTTAATCCCAAAAACAAAACAGGCCCAATATTCTAGACTGACCTTCAGTTTGTTTGTTTGATTGGGGTTTAACGTCGTACTTAAGGGTATTTCACTTATATGACAACAGATTGTCCACTTCACACTGAACCTAGCCTTATTACCGTTGGTTAATGTGGTTAGTATAATAATCTGACATATTCCTGCTGGTGTCCATGCAGATACAATTTACAAGTCAATGATTTTTTGGTTTATTTGATTGGTGTTTAACGTCGTACTCGAGGGTATTTGACTTATATGACAACGGATTGTCTACTTCACATTGTACACAGCCTTATTACGGTGGAAAACCTCGTAAAAACCACTCGCTCATATACCTGATGGTCGACAGGCGGATTGATCTGGTGAACGGTAAATCGAACCAGGTTCAGTTTTAAAAGCGCACTCGCTACCACTAAGCCACGGCCGCGGGCCTTTCAAGTCAATGAAAGTCAATGTTGATGACCAGGAAAATAGACCTACAGTTAGCAAGTAAATAATTAGCCCCTTTTCCCAGAGTTCATACATGGAAAGGTGTAAATGACTCACTTGTCAGGAAATCTCACCGGATCTCTCAGGATTTTCTTGTGTAAACCTAAAATATATTCATCTTCAAAGGGACACTGTTAACAAAAATAAGAAAATTAATCATTATTTTGGTTGTTTATGCCATTCTTGTTTCACCAACAGTGTTAACTTATTTCATTAATTGTATGTTTGTTCCATTAGAGTTAAATGTGTACTCCAGGGTAACTCACTTATATGACAAAGGTTTGTCCACTTATACGGTCTCTTGCCAAATTACAATGGAAAACCATGAAGAGACTTCATAAAAACCGCCCCCCATGACTTGCCTCTTCCAACAATGAAAGGGAATACAGTACTATTGCTTTTAAGGTAGCAATACAAAATTAACAAATATGTCTGTATAAAAAGTTATAATAAGCATATAGATAACTGAGCTGTTAATAGCTCTCTCTTTCGATGTTATGTGCTGTTTAATTTACCCAAAGTTTCAGAATAATCAGACCTTTCAATGTGTAGTAATGTATAGTGATGGTGCTTAAGGCAAATTTACTTTGATTCAGAGAAACTGATACTGTTTCTTCTATCATTGCAGTGAATGAAATAAAGCCAGAATTCTGATTGCCTGATCGACTTAACTGATGTTTAATGCTGTGCTTGTGGCAAGTTCCGTGGAAGACAGTAGCAGATTCCAACACTAGAGAAACATGCTAAAAGCACCATAAATTGTGAAGTGTCTTGCAGTGTGATGAAAATAATGTTTCTCCAATTAGTAAAAACAACTTGACAGAGCTTTCAACACATAAATTGTGAAGTGTATTGCAGTGTGTAGGGAAAATAATGATTCTCCAATTAGTAAAAGCATCATAACAAGGCTTTTAACAGATTGCCGTAGCATTAAAGTCTGTTAGATAGAGCTCCAGAGAAAAACAGCTATACTCACATGGCCAAAAACAAAACAGTACAGGGTAATTCCCATTGCCCAAATATCTAAGGCCTGAAAGAGAAGTTTTAAAATCAGTCAGGATTTTTATTTTGTTTCATTGTAATGTGATTCAAGGACGCACTCCACTTTATTGCACGCAAATGCCAGCCCAAACGGGTGGAGGGTACCACTCTTGATTTAATGACAACAAAAGGCGCGTTCAACTGGATGTTTTCTTTGAGGACAGTGAAGCCATTGTCTTGAATTTTATTTGACTGACACATTAAAGTACGTATTTTTGACCTGTCAAATCAGTCAGGTGTTAAGTAAACACAACAAACCAAAAATGTAGACAACGGCTTCACCATGTTTAAAAAAAAAACGTCTAGTTGAATGTACCTAAAAACAAGACAGGAAAATACAGGATACCAACAGATCATTTTTGGTGGCTCTTTAACTCTTTGCATCCGGCAAGTCGCCGACAGCGGTGTTATTTTAGCCTTTTTAGATGGAGAAAGTATTCCTAATAAAGAAAATATATACCTTTCTATACCTATGACTCTTTTTAAAAGTTATGGCCATATTACTTTACAAACGTAATTTTTTTTTACATTTTCTACAAGGATTTCATCTGAATAGATCCGAAATGTGAAAAACATATTCCGGAGGTAAAGAGTTAATGAAAGCACCTCTTAGCTATCACCCAACTCCCCATAGTCAAACTGGGGAAAATTTAAAACAACTAATATCCATTTGTTTTCTCGCCATTTAGATGAAAAGCAAAATAAGCCTAAATAACAAAGAAATTTCTGATCGACACAAATATTGCTTATGAGTATATTTAGTTAATATAAAATAGAATTACACAATAATGGAGACAGTTTTAAATTTTAAAAAATATCTAATCAGTTTGTTCAGTTTGATTGTTTAAAAATGCATCAAGTAACCCACATTTTTTTAAATTAAAAAAATCTTATCATGGAAACTCAATAAAAATGGAAACCCAGAGTGGTTAAGTTTTCCTACAATTAACATACATGTAATATTAAAATTGTTTTCTAGAGTGACATTAACAATGATGCTTACCTTTCCACTGTATTTTTCTCTTTCATCTGAAACAATACACAAAAAATAACGTAAGAGGCAATTATAACAATAGGTTTGAAAATATCAACAAAATCATTGCTGAAAAATGTGGCAACTTATCCATCTTTTTAGATGTCATAACAAATAAATGATTTGAGACCCCAGGGGCAGATTACAGAAAGATTAAAATTTGTATTTTATTAATGAAAAACCTTTCTTTTTTGTAATGTTACCATAAAGGTATCAGTGTAAATATAGATTTCTAAAAACAAATTGGCAAAATAAAATTGAATAGGTCAGTCTATAAATCAATAGCTTGTCCTGATGGTATAAAAAATAAAATAAATTTAGAATTACTTCGGCGATAAAAAAATACCATAACATGTATAATATGACTGAGGAGGCAGATAATAGTTCACAGCATGTACCTTTTAATGCCTCAGGGCCTAGAAAGGCAGGTGTGCCAGCTGTACTAGTTAGAAAGGCATCTCCTCCTTGAAATTCATTACTTACTCCAAAATCTGCTATCTGGAAAAAAATTTTAAAAATAAAAATGATGTCATAAATTCAGGCTTATCATTTGCTGAAAAGTTTAAGTAAGAAAATCAGCACGTTAAATTACAAAAACTTAATGGATAATGTCATTTTCCTATCCGGGGTTTATCTATGTTTTCTTGATCAGTGTCATTTATTTACTGAAATGGCATGTAACTGATAATTAAAACCAGACGATATCACAGTGACCCCCCCTGTCCAGTCCCCTGAAACTAATATCCACTCAGACAGAGGATGGGTATACAGACATCCTATCCAGTAACAGAATATAATAGTTTTCCTTGTGAAGACCTGGGGCCGGTTGGGGGAAGTGCTATTAAATATAATTCGCTATTAGATGACGTCTTACCTGGTATTAGCGATTTAATCTGGTGTTAACGACTAATCGTCTTTCAAGCATCTGAAGCCTGGTTTATCAGCCCAAGAAGTTAATAATTACAACATTCAATGCTAAGAAATTTCTTCCCTGTAAATCAGATTTATTTATAGTAATACTGCACCTTGATATGTCCGTCATCTCCTAGCAGAAGATTAGCTGGTTTTAAATCTCGGTGGATAATCTTCTGATAATGTACTGTAACAAAATAACAAATATTAGTACTATCGACTGAGAAATTTATATATATACTTCGGATTTACTCAATCATAAGGTAATAGTGAGTAATACTTAGATAAAAATATGCTAATTTAGCATTCCTTTGTCAGTGCTCTTATGTACAGAGAAAATCGCCATCTTCACTGGGGTTAGAAATCGGGACTCATTCTGCCGTGAGTCTCAATAGCTCAGTCAAAAGAGTGTTGTTGGGCCTGTAACCCGAAGGTCTCTGGTTTGATTCCCGGTGGAGGAAAACAAATTTTTTTCTCTTCATTTAATCAATATATATTCATGTAACCCTCCAATATCCAATTTTCAAAAAGATAATGAACAAGAATTGCTGTTAAAAATTTTTACTACAGAAAACATGCTAACCTGCAGTTGTTTTACACTCTACCTCATTAATATTATTTTGCTTGGACGATCATAGAAACTACAGTCGAGTTCAGCGAATGGCCTCAAACAAAGGCAAGACTAGGAAGTCACACAGTGCACAGATACCACAACTTATTGTATTTTAACGTCAAACAAGTCCAAGTATTACGTTCTCAAAGATTGATTGTCAGTGTGTAAACTCATTTTTCGTGTAAAAAAAAAAAGCAGCAGATATAAAACTATTTTCCACTTAGAAAACTGCTTTAAAGCAACTGAATATTGCTAGTTTCAATGATCACTGTTGTGATGATTTTATATAACTATGTTATTGGTAGTTAACTCAATAAAACTCCTAACAATGTAAGCATTTGACTTTTGGCATTGACAATTTTCCAGAAATAAATATAAACATTATAATAACCTACCTTCCAATAGGTTTGTGAAATAAACAAACATTTAAACAATTTAAGAATGTTATTGGTAGTTAACTCAATAAAACGCCTAACAATGTAAGCATTTGACTTTTGGCATTGACAATTTTTCAGAAATAAATATAAACAATATAATAACCTATCTTCCAATAGGTTTGTGAAATACACAAATATTTAGACAATATAAGAATAAAAAATATCAAAAACTATATATATAAAAAAAATATATATAAATACTTACAATACTCTGTGCCCATTATGATGTCTCTGAAGTACGTCCAGGCTTGATCTTGTGATAGGGGGGAATCTGTGGGGATCTC
The DNA here is from genome assembly GCA_031763545.1 of Mopalia muscosa. Lineage (NCBI taxonomy): Eukaryota > Metazoa > Mollusca > Polyplacophora > Chitonida > Mopaliidae > Mopalia > Mopalia muscosa. The sequence continues at coordinate 1,405 of JARFOD010156987.1, read as the reverse complement.
TATAACCTCCCTGCAACAACAACATCACAGGTAACCATGACAACAGCCCCACAGGTAACCATAACATTTAAAATTTATACATGATGCACGTATCATTCTACAATATCTCTAGACTATAGTTTGTCAGACAGACCTTTAAGTTTCAGTCTTATATCGATATATACTTTCTCTATCCAATAACCGTAGGTGGTTTTTGCAATAAAGAGATTTCTAAAAGGGGATTGATAAATAGTATTTGTTTAAAAGATTTGCTTAAGTCTGGTAATCAATTGCCCTCAAAACCATGTCGCTGAATTGCCTATAACAGTGTTTTGCAATGATGATAACAGAACATAAAATGATGATATCAGAACATAAAATGATGATATCAGAACAATCATACTAGTCAAAATTATACAAAACAGTACTTACCCTCTTTCGACAAGTTCAAAGGCTGAAAATAATCATGAAAGACGATATTAGAAAGATACCTTACATTTCAAAGATTATATAAGGATATTTTAAAAAAAAATTAAATCATTTTGTAATTTTGTTGCATTCAGTTTGCATTATTTTGATGAAAGACTGACATACTGGTTGCACAGGTTATTTTCCATGTCATTGAAATATTTACTCCCAAATGAATTTAGTATTTTAACTCACCTAAAACCATCCTATACATTCTGATTTTTCTATTTTGATATATAAACTTATAAAAGCGAAAAAATCCAATTTTTTTTAAGTACATGAATTCCAAAAATTTCCACTAGCTATTCGTTAGCATACTCACCCATATATAAATTGTCCTCATCAGGGTCATCTAAAACCTCAGCTAATCTCACAATGTTAGGATGATCTAACTTTTTTAAAATAGCTATTTCTCTATGAACTCTATCTAATGGATTACTGAGTCTAGCACTCCCAGGTTTTCCTTCCCTAGGCGGTGGTTTCCCTGGACAAAAAGAAGACGATAACAAGGTTACTGCATAGTAGAGGATCACTTCTGAATACGTGAAAGATAATAAAGTTTGACACACTGGGTATTAATGTGCCTTATCCATTTTTCAATCCTAGACCTTTACCTTTGACTGAAAAAAAAGGAGTTCTTGCCATTGACCTTGACCTTTGGTCTGAGACCAGGGAATAAAGGAGTTCTTGCCATTGACCTTTGATCTATGACCTGGAATAAAGGAGTTCTTGCCATTGACCTTGACCTTTGATCTAAGACCGGGGAATAAAGGAGTTCTTGCCATTGGCCTTGACCTTTGATCTATGCCCGAGGAATAAAGGAGTTCTTGGCATTGGCCTTGACCTTTGATCTAAGACTGGGGAATAAAGGAGTTCCTGGCATTGGCTTTGACCTTTGATCTAAGACCGGGGTATAAAGGAGTTCTTGGCATTGACCTTTGATCTAAGACCGGGGAAT
>JARFOD010156986.1:0-26120 GCA_031763545.1 Mopalia muscosa | reverse complement strand
ACTAACAAGGACAGCTTAGAAAACATGATTGGTTCTGGGACTAGTTTACGCCGACTAACAAGGACAGCTTAGAAAACATGATTGGTTCTGGGACTAGTTTACGCCGACTAACAAGGACAGCTTAGAAAACATGATTGGTTCTGGGACTAGTTTACGCCGACTAACAAGGACAGCTTAGAAAACATGATTGGTTCTGGGACTAGTTTACGCCGACTAACAAGGACAGCTTAGAAAACGTGATTGGTTCTGGGGCTAATTTACGCTGACTAGCATCGAAAGCTTAGAAAACATGATTGGTTCTGGGACCAGTTTACGTCGACTAACATCGAAAGCTTAGGAAACATGATAGGTTCTGGGACAAGTTTAAGCCGACTAACAAGGACAGCTTAGGAAACATTATAGGTTCTGGGACCAGTTTATGCCGACTAACAAGGACAGCTTAGAAAACATGATAGGTTCTGGGAATAGTTTACGCCCTCTAACAAGGAAAGCTTAGAAAACATGATAGGTTCTGGGACCAGTTTACGCCGACTAACAAGGAAAGCTTAGAAAACATGATAGGTTCTGGGACCAGTTTACGCCGACTAACAAGGACAGCTTAGACAACATGATTGGCTCTGGGACTAGTTTACGCCGACTATAACAAGGAAAGCTTAGAAAACATGATATGTTCTTGGACTAGTTTACGCCAACAAGGACATCTTAGAAAATATGATTGATTTTTAGTTTGCATCAGTATACCAATATTTTTTGTTTATACCTTGAAGCTGCAAAATAATATAATATTGAGTTTTGTGTTATAAGTATAAATTGTTTCACCAGAGTCACGACTGAAGAAACTTTAAGGGTTCCATTATAGCCATATGGTGAAAAGTATGCTGTTGTCGCCATGCAAATTACAATTGTAGGCCTATTAATACACCAGGACTTCCCACAATGTATATGGCTAACTTATCTTATCACCATACGTCCCGCCTATCGCAACCCGTGTTGGAAATTGCTCCGCCGCTATCACCAGCCTCTCAAAACATATATCTGATTTTTCTGGGTTTTTGTTTTTTGATTTTTGGATATACAAAAGTTACAAAAATTTTACTCCTTCTTTCTGCCCTGACGTTTAAATACAATTTCATTTGGGCTTCTCGCCCGAGTTCACATGTTTAAGTTATCTCCCTTTACATAAAGTATAAACCCGTCAGAAAAGAAATATTGCAGGTAAGTAAAACACTAGTCATTGTTTCAGTGTATCTAAAACAAATCAATCAAATAGATCAATGCCACTCCATTTTTAAAGATACAAACAAATTGAAAACTTGTTTTATTTTATGTTGAACCACATTTTTATGCAACTGAATTGTTTCTTTTTTGTAATTGTGACTATAAGTAGAGCTCTGCCCCGTGACTTCCTGGTAAGATTGTGCTGGCGCAGGTTTATCACAAAGTTGCCGAATGCGTGATAGTACTTGCTTGTTACAAAATGGTCAGCAGTCACCCGATCTACCAACGCAGGATCGCTGGAGTTTTTGCTTTCGTCTATGTTGTTGAATGCGTCGGAATGCTTCGGAATCGGTACTGGCGGCGATACACGAAATGATCGCGTGGCCTGGTAAATTAGTAGCAGTAATTAAAACCGTCTTCACTGCCTGGACAGTTCCAACCAGTCCTGACAGTCACACCGTCCAGATTGAACAGAAAACAAATCCACTGTAATTTCACGTCGATTGTTTTGATTACAATGTCTACACGCAAGCCGATACTGTACACCGAGAACAAATTACAAATTGCGACGGTACTATTATATATCAAAGAAAGCGGGTACAGACTGCTGGTATTAAACACATTTGGTTAATTTGATTAAGTTATACAAGAAACAATCTTACTAAGTTTAAATGTGAATAACCAGAGGCATGCATTACCGGTATAACTATTATCAGGGCGGGGAAGTCCGAACTATAAATATGACTAGCCCGAGTACTAGGCCTACATCACGGAGAAGGTTAAGTACAGATAGGAGGCCCATGAATAACAGATATGTTGTTTGTGGTTTAACGCCGTACTTAAGGTTATTTCTCTCATACGACACCGATTCAGCACAATTGGCAAAGGAAAGCACCCTCTATAGCGCTGTCCCAATTGATGAAAGACAATACATTACATACATGCAATAGAAAGACCTCACAATTAGATCGGCGCCTTCCTGTCGGCCCTAAACTCCAATAGCAACAGGGCAACAAGGAACTCTATCCGGCCAACCTAGCCGCAGCCATAAAATTAAAGATAGTGGGCCCGTAAAATTTGAGATTTATGAAGGCCAAGTATTGGGCCTATGAAAGGATAAATAGCGGGCCCATCGGATTTATAGTATCCCATATTACAGATAGCGGCTCCTGATGGTATACAGATAGATATCACATCAACGTACAGACAGGAGGCCCGTGAAAAAGGTACATAGGACACCAATAAAAATACACATAATGCTAGCCTATTGGTGTAGGAAACCTAAGAAAAGACAATATAAAAATAAAGACACCACAACAAATCGGCTTTGTGCTGTCATTTTTAGTTGTAAGAACGTTACAGGCCTGCCGATTCTACAAGAAATTTGTGTGTAAAAAATAATTTAGGACTTAACTGTAGACTTGGAATTTTAACAGAAGGCCCTTCAACTTCATATTTCTAGGCATCTATATACCTAATAAAACAATACAAATTTTATTTGATGGAGACATTAAACCTGTATTAAGCCGATAAGTACATCGAGATCCGAAGTAGCCATTACACAGTTTGGGACGTTTAAACTCTGAGGCTAAACTGTCTTTTTATAGTTATGGGTGGGTTTTAAAATATTCCTCAGAGCACGTATAGTCGTAGTAGAAGATTTGAAGTAAACAAACCATAACCAACGTTACGGAGAATTATGATCCATTGAACCGATCTAAAAACAGTACTCTGCACGTGGATACGGAATACATAATCGAGGAAATTGTCGCCAGTCCAATTACAACGCAATGGGATTTAGGAAATCTGATACATTGGCTGACATTAACAGATTAATGTATGAGAGTTTTGAACGACCACATTATCTGGTAACCTTTTGTCTGAATACATGCGTTGGTGGATGAATATCACTCGATGTCATGCATCGATAAGCATTTTTTTTACGTATTACTCGAATGTTAAAAATATTTTCTCTATGATTTTGCAACGCCTTTAATCGCCAATAAAATAAGCATCACACCCCTACCCTTATTCCCCATCTCCTTTTCCGAATATACATTGGTAGAGGAATATTTGTTATAAGTTTTGATATTTTCGTTCTATGAGTTTGGGATTTCTACCACTGTGAAAGAAAAAAAAAACAGTTTGCTCATTTACACTGTCTACACATGCTGTAAGCCTACTTATTATTCTCAAGAATCTTGTACAGAAAACAGAAAAATTCCATTCCATTTCTCAACCCAATGGCGCTGGGAATAAAAACTGTCAATCTATCAACTTTGTATTGTCCGGTTCTTGCATTCGTAGCCGCAAACAAGACCATGCAACTTAATAAATTGCAAATCCCCTTTTGACAAATAAGCAAATCGATGGGACATGGGAATAAAACGCAAAAACGTGATACCCTGGCACATTTCAACGCATTTATCAGATGTATAAACAGACTTGTGAAAATATCAAACATGTCCTTTGGGACTAACAACGGAGAGTTTTATCTGTTTCAATTGTGATGCTGTGACGAAAAAAAACCTTAAATCTTCGATTTTTCCTAAACCTTGTATAACGTAGTCAGTGTATCTGGCCGGTAGTAAATTTAGCACCAAAGGCTTTGACAAACAGGCAATGAAACGAAGCAGGTATCCGACAAGGCACTTAATTCAATATATGATGACAGACCAATATAAGAACGGCACCAGACTGGCGCCACCACGGTCGTATTAACTCAGCCATTGGATTCACTGACAAGATGTTATCCCATCAAGAAACGGATTTGACGTGTACCTGCGATAGGTGGCGTGTTTCGACTTCCGTATACAGTCAACATGATCTATACAAGTCTGAGTAGGTGCGCCTTTAATGATGGCGAGTTTTTTTCTTTTTTACTTAAAGGGCTTCGAATATGCTTCTATATTAATGGATATCTCTTCAGAGATATAAAACTCTCCGTATAGCCCATGTTCACACAAAAACATGTATAGACTAGTATCGTCTCAATAAATTGATCATGTAAAGCTTTTACCTTTTCGCGGTGTGAAAATAATTCAATTGTCTAGGATTATATATGCTTATTCGTTTACTATATAATGTCAACGTCGGTAGACTGTTTTGAACGAATCTGTGGCTCGGGACTATAGGAAATGTGGTAACTATGCATGGGCAAATGGAGATAGTCTTTGTGGTCAATAATGTATACTAGTATGGTACTATAGGGTATATAATTGAGCAAGTTAACTTGGGTAGTAACTGTGGCACTTTCGATATGTAGTTTACTCTATGGTCATTAAATGTGGTAGGTGTGACAGCAAATTCGGAACCTTGAGATTGGGCATGTGGTTTTTAAAAGGGGAACGGTTAGTCCATGGGCTAACAAATACCTTGTCTAGAATTAAAGCATGTAGTTTTAATATGGCTCTCGATAATTTGTGTTGCAACAAATGTCGACAAATCTGACTTGTAGTTTCAATATACTCATTGGTACAACTTATGTTCAAGGCAACAAAGCGAAAGGGTACGTGTTTGTAACATAGTCGTCACTGGATCAGCATCGGTAGCTAGGGTGCAATAAAGTGTATAGTCTAATACAGAGTACATGGATTATTATGATCATCATTTGTTTGGCAACAAATCCATAATTTTAGTTGATTGCTTGATTTATGGATTGATTAATTGATTTTTAACGCCTTACTTAAGTGTATTACTTTTATATGACGGCTGTGTATTTACATAACGTGAAAAGCAGCACAACCAGAATTTGACGTTTTATATACAACTGCTCTGTTGGATATGGTACCAAAGCCATTTTATTCGATATGCAAGTAGTGTAACTCCGAAGAACGATACACTCAACAGCTGGGCGCTTTATTTTGCTAACATCAGGAGAGTGATGATAACTCAGCATCGATAGTGTTGATCACTGCCATGGTTATAGAAAAATAAAGCGCCCAACTATTTAGTTAAAAAATGAATGCATCGTAAAACCTATCAGTGGAAATCGAGTAACAATTCGCATGCATCGTCTTGATGCATTCAGGAAGTAAATTATCTTTAGATATACTTTCTTGTTTGACAGTCAAGGGTACTTCATTTAAATGACGACGTATGTTCTATTTTACACTGTTCTTTGTCTAAACACGGTGGAAAATCGGGATAAGACCACGAAAAAAAACACACCCGTGATCGCTGGAGATAAATAATGTGACTCACTAATATACATGATGGTAGTCAGACGGACTCGAACCCGTGAACGGTACAATTTATTATTTTTAAAGAGATTATCGAAGTTGTTGGATAACCATTGAATTACAAATGCGCGTAGTTGCCTTTGAAACTCAGTATTAACATCGGGCCACTAATGGCGTCGTCGATAGTTATACGGTTGTCCAGCCAAGAGCTTCTTATTTCTCTTTTCCTATATTATGCCATTTACATATTGTGTCAATCTATCATTTAGATGTTATAGGGTAGGGGGCGATTATTACGTTGTTCTGACATTGATTTGGAAAGAGCGGTGGCGTGATAATTGCCTTGCGGTTATACAGGGTCCCATTCTCACTCTGGCTTTATTTGCTCCTCTCTGATTAAATTACCTGCAACAGGATATGCGGCGTGTGTGCCGGTATTAAATTGCATAGTCTGCATAAGGATTTCTATCATAACAATATACGAACATCCAATAGTGAAAACGAAAACAATAAGAGTTTCCACTGAATTGTCAGATTATCCCGCTTTGTCCAGAAATATATTGGCAAGTGTGCTCCAGTTTTTAACAATGTCGCGTATTCAAAAGCAGATACCGATTTGCATTAGAAAAGGCATTGTCCCGAAAAGGACGGTAATAAATTATCGACGAAAAAACAAGAACACGGTTACATGGAATACTGTTATGTTGCAAATCGTTCAGTATTCTTTTCAGAGAAATTCGATTTACGCTGCACTATGAGCAAAGCCAATGCTGTATCATCTGCCTTCTGCTTAAACGAACATTATAACTTTGAAGTAAATATAATAGCAGAGGTCAAAGAATAATATATTGCACTACACCAGCCTAAACGAAGTGGATTGGTGTTTTAAACATGCTATAAGCTAGATACCATTTATTATATATATATCTAAGTACCAATATTAACAACTTAAGTTTGCTGCACATTATATTTTGCAAACTGACAAAGTTGATACTCTCACGTCTTAAGCAAAAGATGACAAGTTATGACATAACAATTGGCGTAATGTTATGGTCTGAAAGCCCTGTCATACTGCTTGCGCCAGAAAACACAGCCAACCAACTAAAATTTTAATCCACGTCTGTAGCTCTTCACGTGGTCTAACTTTTTGAAAGTAATTTTTTGGCTCACTTCAACTCATCAAAAATCAAACTTTGAAAGTTTAGTTCTACTTGTTGGATATATAGGATAATTACTTTATCAATATCATAATTGGTTTCTTGTGTAGTTGATAAGAGTCGTATATTCCCGGTACGTAACAAACCGGAAAAGCGAAACAAGCAAGACAAAAAAATGAAAATAACAGAATGATTTCTAGTGTTTATTATATGAGACTATATTATACAACAGTCCACAGCTATATACTTCGAAATGAACGTACAGTTTTATACCAAAATGGCGCTCTGTGGAATACACGATGATGATCGCTGTACTTATAGTCTACATCAGCGAAATCAAATTACAACCGACTCCTGTCCGCTCCAACGCAATTTAGAGTCCCGTTTGATTAGATTCCGTGGTTAAATGGTAAAGCTCTGGGGAGTAATAAAGGCGATGTAACGTAATTCACGACAATTCTTGGTAGCAGACATGGCGACATTGTTGAATATTGAAAACCGAACAGTCTAGACTCGATTCGAGAAGAAACTGTCGCGAGAAATGGCTCCTAGTCTGATACAAAGCCTTTGAGGCGACTTGACTGAATAAAATACTCATTTAATTGCAAACGATTCGGCTTCACCCCCTAAACTAATCCGCAATCACTTCATCCCAGTATCCAGAAACCTCTCAACCTTGGCAATATACAACCAAATTAACCATTGGCCTTTGGTCCATAGAGCTCGAGCACAAGGGACCATACAACAGTGTTATCATAAACATTTCGACAGCAACAAGATGATTCCTAATACGGCTTGTTCAATACTTTTTTCTTATTTTATATTACCAAAAACCTATTTTTCCTCAGTTGTGAACAGAAGGCTTTCGAAACAACCGTCTGTGTAACACAGAGACTTTTTGCACAAGGGACTTCACAACATACACGAGTAGAACTACACAACAGTGTCATCATATAAACTTTTCCCAAAACGGCTTAATTCTTCAATATTTTTTTTCTTATTTCATATTAGCTAAGTCCAAAATTTATTCAGTTGTGAACTGAGGTCTTTCAGAACAACATTATGCATAGCGCCATATATATAAGCTGACAGTGTGGAGAAGTATTATCTTTTTAGTTTTATTATTGTTATTACAAATGCCATTGGGTGAAAATCTTTTCTTTCTGAAATACACAGAGAAATAAGTGACAGACAGATAGTTTTTTGAGTTTACAAGAACTGATTTAAAGTTTCAACTAGCGTTATTTATACCTTCTAGCGCCTCTACCCTATAATCTTCCACAACACAGCAAAAAACGATACGGATTTTATACGTTTAAGATGATTTGGAATCTAGATTTGAAAAAGGTAATATGTCAGACTTTATACGTCACAAAAGTTACAAGGTTCCTGTGCAGGTAAGTCCGTAAAGAAGTTTCATAAGGATGGAAACCACGAATTATAGGCTGTGGAGAAGTTAATGAAGTGAGACATCAAAGTCCGGTTAAGGTTTTATTCCATTTCTGTTGTGATCGCCTTTCAGCTCCAAAAGGTAATAATAGAGTGTGCTTCAAAGAATACAGGGTGCTTTGACTTGGAGCTAAATCGAGCGATTGGCGCCAACCTGGCAAATCGGTCAGACCAAATCAGTTCTATTGTAACAAGACTATTGTAGTGCACGAAATCCAGCGTGATCCGATCTTGTTTAGCGGTCTCTTCATCCGCGGGAACTGTGATCACCCAATCAGTAAATGAAGCGTGTATCCTCCTTTAAAAAACGAAACACGAACTTTCGAAGGAAATGATATAAGTTTATCGCGGCTTCTACAAATAGCAATACGGGAATGACGTTATGGTGTTTTGTCTCATTTTATACACAACGCGGTCTTGTCTGGAAGCTGGGACTGTGCCTCTGATTGAATAGGCATAAAGCATATATACTGATATCTGTGCATGCTGGTATTGTAACATTATAACACACACAGCTTGCCCAATTGGTAACTTGTCGCCTATAATAGCGCTGAAACTCAACATTGTGAGTTTGTTTGATTGGGGGTTATCGCCGTCCTTAAGGTTATTCCACTCATATCACGGCGTGTCAGCCGAATAGGGAAAAGAAACCACCGTCGACGCGACTAGCAACAAATACAAGACAGGTAAAATACAAGACAACCGCAAAACATATAGTACAAAGAGGATGGACATTTTTCATCTAATCGCTCCCCTCTTATTAAATATTTTGTTAACCTCCACAGCAACAGCGATTCCCATTTATGCCCCCAGTTAATTTTCTAAACATACGATAAATTAAATTACTTAGTATATAATCAGGCTTTAAATGCTTTTTTTAAATTTAAATATCCGTATGCGCTTTTTTAAGCAGACGATGTATAAATAAAACACATGTCTACCGATAAGTCTTCTTGATAGACTTCTGTTAGTACTTAATAGTAAAGAGAAACTCTATTAATAATTTATAAAGTGTTTAATAGAGTGTTTTTTTCTTCTTTCTGTGAAACCTTATAAATCACAGACAAGCAGTAAGTATTTATTCGTAGTTCTAACGAAGAAGTCAAACAAGGCTCAAATACGTTCATCAGTCCAATTAACATGTGGAAGTGTTATGCTAATGGGAGTACAAAATTAGAGCAAACAAATCGACAAGCGAAAATGCTTGCACGTTTGGCTATAGAACAAAAACCAGCGTATGCTCTTTTTTCTTTATCTCTCGAGACTTGAATATCGATCGTTTCTAATGTAAGGTATATAGTTCCAATCACCTCTAGCTGGCTTTCCATCGCCCAACACATGCCCATTCGGGCAAACTCCGTTAAAATAACCACAGAATTCCTTTGTTTCGATTTTCCATTTGACCTTAAGTAACCTTTCGGAGAACAGCACGTGTTCATCGAAGAAAGATTTTATCGTGTTGTTTCTTTAGGAAATGAAGTGGAAATCGACGGAAATAAACTGTGTCAACGGATAATGACGAAACCCTTCAGTTCTCATTGAGTGGTAAGTCCCGGGGATAGAGCTCCCGCAGGGTGGATAGGGGTTGGCCTGCAAAAAACGTGATGTTGTATTGGAAGATAAATATGATTCTTTTGGTGTAGAACAAAGGCTTTTATTCTATATAAGTCATTATCCCAATTTGAAACCGATTTATAATTCTGCTAGATCCGATCTTTTCAGCTATTTTGAATTCATTTTTAAAATTCAAAGCCCGATTTACTATTTGATAATTCCAATTGAAGCAGTCTGTTGCTGACGGTAAGCAATATACATTTCGAGAAAATTCAGAAATAGCAAAGAGGCGGGTTAAAAACTGCCATTCGAAACATCGCAAGAATTTAAATGAGTGTTTCCTCTACTTTGATAGCATAACAAAGGGGACAAGTAAATGATAAAAGTATACTAGATACAATGTCTTGCTGAAGATCAAAGAAATACTTGTAACAGCTAAATAGCCACAGCTTGTGGAATAATAAGTACAGTGGTCCACTTCAAAGATTTTAATATTTAGATATACAGGTGCATTCATCCATGATAGGCAACATATTATATGCTACTTAAACCCTTCCCCTTTATTCACATAAGATCTATACATCGGAACGATTGATCTATGCTCTGTCACAAGTGCAGTAGTTTTCTATCATTGTCCTTTCTCAGTTTAATATCTGCATTTTCGAGAGTTAGGTGCACGATTGGCTTTTCTCATACCGTCTCGCGTTATTTGTCATGTACAGGCAGTAAGTCAACGTGTTATCTCTAAAGTCACGTGATGTTTTGCCTAGAATAAATGATAATAAAGCCAGTAGTGCACCCTAATGATTTTCGACTGCCGTAGTATATATTATGTACGACTAATATTTATATACGATAAATATAAATTCATAGGTATATGCATTTTTATATTTAGCCACTAAGCATTTAAAAGATATCGGCGCCCCCATATATGTAATTTAAGGTATAAACCATAAAAACGTAAGTTCAAAATGAACCAAAACTGACTGCTATAAATGGGAAAAAATGGGTATTTGTGTGTTTGTGGTGCCCCCATTCCCGTATGTCCTCAACACGTGCTTATTTTGCTTACATGGTTAAGCCTGAGGGCTTTTTATAGCCATACATTGTTATATATTTTCAACGCAGAATGTAACTTTGAGATAAACTCTCGCCATCACTATGTTACCAGTAAGTCCCGAGACGGAACTCTACTTTTAGTTACGAAAAAATCCAGCTGGTGAAAATGTGGAGGCTAATGTAGGACAACATCATTTTTTGATGTAGGAATAAACAAAATTGTTAGCATCTTTTAAAAAGAAAAGAATTACATTGTCCTATAGCTGAATGACACCATAGCAATGTCTCTATGTATACAGCTGTAATTTACATGGCAACACCTGCACAATTTTCAGTAACCTCCCAACTACATTCAAAATGGCCCTTGTTATGACCAAGATATCTACACGTAACTCTTGGAGGTACGACTGCGACGGTTTAAATAAAATGGCCTGCATGTAGACGAGAGACCTATGTCATTTTGAGTTATATTGTCTAATAACACTTCTTGTGCAATTCAGGTGGGCTTCCAACTTCTGTTGTGAACCTTGCATATTTTATCCCTTTTCTTCCGGACATAATCTCATGAAATTTGATTTTCATATCAGCTAATAAACCAGATAGAATAAACATCGTTTCCATCAACAAACAGTAGATTTTATTTCTATTTTAAACCGAACTATATTTGTTGTTCCGCTAAAGCAGACGCTCTAGAAGGAGAAGACAACTCAGAGTTACAAAAAAAGTAGTTCCATCTACAGTGAAAATATCAAAAGTCATATTTTTACAGTAAGGATATCACAATTATTAATATCTCAGTGATATGGGCCCTGTTGTTCAAAAGTGTATTACTTTTGTCAAAGTTAATACTTTGGTATTGTGCTTATTGTACCCCTAGGTACGTAAATAAAACAAAAAGTCAAAAGTTGACCTGGGCAGGTCTGGCTGGAAGCCCTTGAGTAATAATTCTAATTATTAATCACACTGGTACAGGGATTTCGGTTTGTACAAACCGATTAAAAGTCATAAGTTTTATAGATAAACTCTTAAAGACACTCTGCATAAAATAATAAAGCTAAGAAACTTTGCTTCCGTTCTTTTCAGTCTATAATTATGGTGAATGAAGTAATAAAAGGCAAAAGACTTTGGTTAAATCATATACCGTCTTTCGATTGCCGATGCCAGATTTTACAAGTTCCAAATACTTCTGTCAATATCAGAAGTAACCAATGACCATGCAACTAACGTTCCGTTGTACTAGCATTACTCAGTCACTCGCATTAACCAACTGCCACGCACCTGGTTGACAATTGGCTATAGAGCTATTGTGAATAAGAAGAAGTTGTCGTTGGTTTCTTCCGATATTTACAGAAATATTTCCAATTTTTACAAATCTGACAGTGACAATCGAATGATGATATATGAATTATTGGTGAATTTAATAATAATTGATATATAGTGGAATTCATTCCGTTTAGCGGTAGTCTTTGTTAAATGAATTTTGCAAGATGTCTGTCTCATTAATGTCTATAAATTCAAATAATCAGAGCAATGACAAATGGTTGGAGTCTCTGCATGCCCTGTTGAATCTCACTATATACAGCATAAACTACCGATATGTTCGTATTTTATTAACTTCCTTATCGGATTATATGTATTTGATGAAAGAAGAAATCAACATTGATGACCATGCATTTAATGGGATGGTTTATTCTCTGGACAGATGGCCACACGAAATATACAACTTTGATCCTCCGACATTTTAACGTTACTTATCGATGCTTTATGCAAATGATGTGGTCAGATGGGGTTATGCACGTCAGGTTGATTGTATGTTCAGAGATATGTAAACTATGGACTTAACTATGTCGATATTATGACGATAAGCATTGTTTTATCGCTGTATAAAGACGTGATGTGAATTTATATAAAAGGGCACAATGCCAGTTATTAGTACTGACTATATAAATTATTAACCTGGGATATGCTGTTCCAATTGCTATGAAATTTAGTCCGCGGTCACTCGGCGTTTAAGTTCTATCTCGAATCTGCTAGTAGCGATTTACTCTGGTTTTAGGGGCCAATCTTTGCTTATTTGATAAACCTGCCCCTCTGGTCGGTGTTTGAAAGTGCCAGTAATTTTAATCTTACATGACGTCACGCCACTATAATATCAGTTTAAACTGGTGTAAGCGACTTGGGAGCAACTGGACCCAGAGATCTTAGCTTACGTTAAATGTAACTGTCATGGCAACACTATGCCTTCGATACTGGTCGTCATGGCAATTACGTTTTGCGTAAGTTAAGATCGCTTTGTGAAACGGGTCCCAGATGTTCAACGCCGTAACTTATAGCGCCTAATAGGGGAGACCGGGGCACACTGCATCACTTTTTAGTTGAAACACCATATATAAAAATGTATTGGACTTCTTGATGCAAAAATATCCCCACTGTTGCAACTGGCCCCGGTCTCCCCTACTATAGTATAGAGGCCTACCGGTGCTTATAACACTGTGTTTGCTGTGATAGCATAGGTCTATATGTATCGAGTTTGATTTCCTGTGGAAGCATATAAATTTTCCTTTCTCTCCATTTGAAAAATAACTTGTTAATGTATATATACACTAAATGATTTATCGAATAACCTTTTTACAGACTTCTCTATTACATAAGACCTGTATCTCATGCTGGAATATCTTGTATTGATTTCTTTATTGATATCTTTAAGATCATATTCAACGGGTATTTCACTTACACGACCACTTATTGTCCACTTTTCACTCATATATTTTAGGTGCACTGTGGGAATCGCAACACTAAGCGGCACATCAAACGAGGACTCCGACACGGTAACCATTCGGAAGACCGCGGGCCCGATGCTGGAATCAATGAATAAAAATCGTGTCGCAGGTTATAATTTCATAGATTTTAAGTTTCGAGAGTTACAGTTTAAATATGCATCTGAACAATGGTATATTATAACAGTGAGGGATATTGACTGTCATGTTAACATGACTATAGTCTCTGGTTAGTATGAATTGTATGCTATCTGACCAACTGGACTATAGCAGCTCAGTACACGACAGAACGACTATATCTATTTTCATTCAGGTGTGAATCTTTATCTATACGGTACCCACGGACACAGGGACGCTTAAGGTCTTACTGGACCCCTTGAACTTGCATGCTCTCTGACCAACTGGACTATAGCAGCTCAGTACACGACAGAACAACTATATCGATATATTTTCAGGTGTGGATTTGTATCTATACGGTACCCACGGACACAGGGACACTAACGGTCTTGCTGGACCCCTTCGTCGATTTTTCTAACACATATATATGTATATCTTTTTGGAAAGCTTGAATACTCCGGATTGCATATTTGGGAATGTGTTGAAATTCCAATTATTAATTCTCAAAGTATTGCAAAATTAGTAAATGTCAACAGAAAAAAATAGACTGCATATTTCAAGGTTTAGTGCAATAACCATTAGACTCAATAGATTAGTTGACTTCGTAGAATAGTCCTTGAACTAGTCAAACTTGTCTCAGCTTTAAATAAAATTGATTAGATGGATGATGTGGTGGATTTTTTTTATCTATCCTTCCCTGGAAAGTCTTATAAAATTGTAAAATAAAATTTTCAGAAAACAGTTAAAAAAATATGGTACCGTTTACTAGATCGTATTGTGCTCTTAACAATAGGACAAATTAATGAATGAATGGTTTTCTAGAAATACGCCATGGAAAATGTAAGGACTGTTTAAAACTGAAGTGCAAGAAAAGGGTAATTAAAGTTTTAATACTGGGAAGTGATCAGCGAAAAATAAGTTATAGGCTCAAATTTTATCTGTTTATAATTAAAATTTCGAATTCTTTTATCACCAACATATAGTTTGAATACCTAACTTTTATCCATGTGATAAAAAGAAATTTGGTTCATTTTGAACCCAAGGGGTCCAGCGAGACATTGACTGTTAAAATATAATCTAAAGCAGGGAAAATGTTCGAAAGAAGTATGAAGTCGTACGATTATTTTGCCCACTCACACTGATGTTATTCTAGAAAATAAATGTAATCAAGTAGTACAATAATAGTCTCCCAAATATAGATGAGTTTTATGCGGATTATAAACAACCAAAATATACACAGCAGATGTCAACGATGTATCACACGAAAATGTTGCTATAAGACAGTTATTTTTATCGAATTCGTCCCAAAGTTGTTGTTTTAGCACACGTGGTCAAATTATTACCGGCTCTTAGTACATTAAGAAAATAACATATAACCCAATGGCCGTGTTTAAATTTGTTTACATTTATGACTTATGAAAATAAAAGCTGTTCCTCATTGAGTTGATTCATATGCATGTTACAGTCTTCCGCTCCCTTCCGAGAACCGATGTATAAAATAAATCTAATTTTAGATTCATTCAGTATGCTTTTAATTTTAGATGAATCGGGCCTTAATTTTTTGCTAACCTATTCATATTTGTAATAAAATGCATGGTTATGGATGATAAATTAGATTTATAAATCATCTATATATGAACAAGACTTTATGTACACGTAGTTAAACCAGCTTCTAATAGATGTCAAATTTGGTGATTAAATATTAATTTCGTGTAAATTCACAGTCTGTGCAGTCGATTCAGTGATAGTACATAATGCAAAAAGATATTATAGAACCAGGAATAGAGAAAATTGTCCTCGGATATAATAGTTATTACTATTTTGCATGTGTGTGTCTTCATATAATAGTATACACTGGGGCGTTTCCTGTGAACAATGCAATGAAATATGAAAAAATTCGTATGAAACGCGCAGATGGTGATTCGTATCCCAAACATTTAGAACAAAGAATTGATCACATATTTAACTGTTGACATATATAACTGTTGACATATATCATTCAATTTAGCTTGTCTATAGTTTTTGACAGTGTGGACGATCGGTCGTGCATTATGTAGCTAATGTAAAGAAAATAGCCAAGCATGTTTATTATATATAAAGCCAAATTTTCTTTCTCTACGGTACGCTATTCTGCTGAAGCAAGCTTTTCCCCAAAATACCAGCCTAGATACATCCTGCCAGATGTTACAGGATTTCTTATTGTACTTCTCGGTCATTATATTTCCTGTGATGATACCTGTTAATTAGAACATTGGTAGACGTTTGAGGGTAATTGATAGCCATTGTGTCGTGTCAGTGTCTGTCACAATGAGTTTTAGCTATAGCCGCCCCAGTTGTCGAAGTGAAGCAATTGTAGTGTCCGAGCACATGGATTTGTTATTGTCACGTGGTTATGTTATGGCTGCGCGCGCAAGGATCTCGGCTGACTGAGGGCTGTGGAGTGTTCAATGAGTGTAGTGTGAAATGAGCGGAGCAAGAGAAAGGAGCTGTGTCGGGCGAATTGAGTGGTTTTCATCACACTTATCAGCCCCTTACCGGCCTTCACATGTCTGCTGCAGTTAGATTAGTCAACTTTGTTCAGTGGTGTATAGTCGTACTAGTAGATTCAGTGAAATTATTTAGTTTACCAGTGTTTATTCTTGAGAAATAGCTTCAACTAGCGGAAGAAAGTCTGCAGTAAAACTGGAGACAGGCGACCGTCTTGTGATCGCGATAATTCGGGGAAGCGTAAGATCGCGCGCGCTGTCAGTCAGATGGCGGATAGCGGTGACTGTATCGTGGAGGAATGGCTTCGATCCTTGGGCCTTGTCATCTATACTCAATCCTTTGTAGACAACGGTTACGACGATTTGGAAATATGCAAACAGATAGGCGAACCTGATTTGGATGCTATCGGTGTAATAAGACCTGAACAGCGAGCTATTTTGCTGGAAGCTGTCCGCATCCTCAAGGAGGAGGGAGGGACAGCGGTGTATTTTACACTAGAAGATGGAAAAGCTCTGGAAACGTTTTCACACTGTGATGACGACTCTGTATTTGCAGATGTTGGGTCATTTACTAGCCCTCCCCCATCTCCTGTCAAACAAAAACGTAAAGGGATTCAGAGATTATCTCAGGCCCAAAGAATAGAAACACAAGAGGAGGGGAAAGCGGCTTTACTTATATATCCAAAAGTTCAGTTAAAATTGATCCTGCGAGATAAACTTTTGGAGGATGGAATCAACTTAGCATCCACACCATATACAGGCCCCGTAAGTAAAAATATGATTAACTTTTTTCGCTCTATATGTTTTACCTAGTTTCACCTGTATTATTAATGACATGTTTTCTGTACCGGTGATGTAACAGTATATTTGCGTTAATTCCCGCATCGATCTGCATGTATAAACTGTACGGGAAAGTGTTTAGTCACTTCTAATTTAAATACACAAATGTCAAGTTAATTGATTAAAAAAACATTTGCAGCTAACAATGTAACATGATGTTAAGTTTGTTAATTACACAGTTGGTTCGATGCATTATGTTTTTAATTTGGGAGTTATATTGAATCACTGTGTAAACAACACATGAATTAACTCATTATGCCTTAATTCAAAGTTATCAAGCTAAGCATCGATTTAGCTTCTGTTTTGCACACAGAAAAGAGTTTGCTAGCTAAACATTGTAACCAAAAGTTGTATTAGTCAAGTAAACTTTGTTATTAAATGTTGTAGGATTCAGTATAAAACAGGCAACACTATGATGTTATGAAACATTTCAATGTATATTAATGACACAATTGCATACATAATTGTAACAAAAGTTCCACATATAGTTATAAGAGTAATTGCATGATGAGAAAGTTCCCACAGTTTGATGTCATTGTAAACTAATGAGGCTAAAACTGGTTTTAAGCACAGCAGGTTTTCTTTTTAACTTTGTGCAGTGGTAAGCTGTTGCACCGGCAGGGGAAGTAAAATATCACACCTATAACCCTAGGGGCAGAAGGCACTCGAAAGTTTCTTGTTAAACATTCACATATTTCAAAATAAGCATATACTGGGGACTAGTTTTCACTTGACAAAATACAAATTAAACAAAACTTTATGACTTTTAAGCTAGATTTGTTTTCTTTTTGGGGTATTTTAGGAAAAAGATAATGGACTATTATTATTTACATCTAGCAGATGAACTACTTCTATCATTACTTAAGGTTGATTTACTTTTATTCTCCATTCATGCCTGTCTGTTTTCTTATTACCTTTTAATATGTTCACCTTTTCTCCAGTCCTGGTTATGTGCCTGGAACATGTGCTGTATTGAATGTCTTACAATTACAGAGAAAATATAGATTGGTTTGATCAGGTTCAGCCATTATGAACAGCAGGACTCTGGTATAACTCTCAACTCTAACTCTCAACTCACCATAAGGCAAGAGGGTAAAAGAACACTTCTAGCTCACATTATGGAGAAGCACATCACTGTCTATACATTGTTCTGAAGAAACAAATGCATCATCGATACTTTTAATTGATAATGTATATTCTTATATTACTGTTAATATAATTATTTATACAGCAATTACCAACTGGCATTTATGTCATGTCTTACATATATTGATTGATTGATTTTTGTTTTACACTGTGCTAAAGGCGATGTATTTCAACAATAACTGACACTAGACTAGTACTGTAGCGCAACCGAGATTTGAAACATCTCCACAATGTTGAAAAGTTAATTTTCCTTCAGTGCTAAGTAAAGACAGCATTGCTTTTCTTCAAACAAACTTAGGTAGAGGACTGTCTTACATAGAAACACAATGCTCATATTCTATCTGTCACTGACAGTGACTGGTTGTATACATCCTGTAATGGTCCAATATACAGTACTGTATTGTATTTGCTTTCTCCTGCATTTAGTATCATAATAGTTTATAATGATCATGATGTCAAATTTGATTTCAATGTTGTGGTTAGAGCTTGTGAAGGAAATACCAGATGTTATTTTTGGCAATCACTGATCATGATCTGTACAACTGGTGTCATATGGTTAGTGTCAATGTTAAGTCCTGTTAAACCAGATGATTTCACCCCATATAGATTATAAGATGTCAGATCAGTTTTCTAACCAGCTACAGAATCTGAAAGTAATCCAACAAATCATCTGTACCCTTTCCCCCCTCCCCCCACAACACACAAAGGAAATCCAACACAAAGCCACTGCATATGGCTCTCTTATTTTTGTCCTGTTTTATCATTTTTCACGCATTGTGTTGGCCTTCATGCTGTCATTTGAGTGAAAAAGCCTTAAGTGCAGAATTCAATCAATCAACCAATTAATCAATCAATCAATCCTAGACAGTGGTTGATGCATGGTTTCTAATTTGCTTAAAGCCAATGCCTTCAAATCAGAATAGATATGACATATCTCCTATGCATAAGTAAATAAATACATCATATTATCATTCTTCTATTTTTTTGTATTTAGAGTGCATGTTTAATTTGTCTTACATTTCTAACCTGCGCCATGATTTCTATTCATGGTAAATAAGTCTGCTGATTTTTCAATCCTGAATGTTACTTATCTGCCAGAAATTAATTGAAACACTAATGAAAACGTGGCTTCCAAACTTGGATTCCCCTCTCAGATAATCGAATATAGCATCCTCTCTAGTTTCATTGGGCTAGTAATGTTGGGTTAATCCAGTTAAGTGTGGGAGATGATTGCCAGGTCAAACTGACAGAGAACATGACATGTCAAGTGATACAACAACAACGCTTATGTTAACTTTGTCCCCACAGGCCTGCAACATTAAAATCTTTTTTTCAAACATGGTCTTCTACAGACACTGCTAGATAACCTTTATTCACACATCTAAGGCTTCTATATCCTAAACACCAGAGGCATAAAAACTTTTAGACAGAGATTTATGGAATTCTAGTTAAGCACTTTAAGAATTTTAGGAATATTATTAGCAAGTGGTTTATATCATTATTTCACAGAAAATTGTCATGAATCAATGAAATGGATACATGTAAGGACAAAGCTATTGAATTAGGTCTGTTTAAAGCTTTGTAATATTGATGTCATTATGCTTGTCCACAGACAGTTTGTATAGTGTATATGTATATATTGACAGACTATTTAGATCAGCCAGGAGGCTGATGTTAGCTTTTGTGCTGTTTGACTGTCAGAGGTCTATACTATTGGAACCTTTTAGTGATAATGATTTGTATTGTCTGTCCATGAAAGCAGTTCCAGACTCCATTGGGCTGTGTGATGAAGATGAGACATGTATCAGCCGGAGACCATTGATTACACGTGCTTGCACGGCCCGAGTGTCTGGTCCTGGCCTATAGTCTGACAGTTAAGCGCGTTCCTCTTGGACTGCCACGATTTCAAATCGATATACAGAAGGCATGCAGATGCTGACTTCACAGGCTGCCTGAGCAAAAAACATGATATCTGCCTGCATATCCTGACAAGCGGCAAGACGGGTTGGATAATACCAAGAACAGCAGTATGCCTTCCCCCTATGCACTCAATCTGCAGTGAGCTTCCTATGCCCTTTTGAACAGTGGCAAATAATCATCGGGTGTCGCTGTGTCATGGCCGCAAGTCTGTTTGCTCAACTGGCAACATATGGAGGTGGAAATATAATGTTTCATATCTGTTGGATAAACAATAAACTGACATGTTAACATATACATAATATTTACACATTCTTGCATTGACAAAAGAAACAGTTCATTCTGTATAAGATCAAGTTTAATTTCAAAGGGCTGTTTAGGCACACTGTTATGGCTGCATAACAATTATACATAAAAAAGAATTATGACCTGTTTAGCCAATATTGTATTGTACTTTTTTAATTAAATGAATGCAGTTTAAGAGCTGTTTTCATTCAAATATTATTCATCACTAGAATTCCTTATTATTTTTATCTATGCAATATTTATCTCTAGCATTACAAGATTATGCAGATTTTCAAATTTGTGATTTAACTAATAAGCAATGTTTCAATGCAGATACAAGACCAGTTTCAACATAGAATGAATTTATCACTTAGTCTGTTAAAAACAAGTCTAAATGTAGTTGTTGCTTAAATATCCAGTGTTTGGGGTTTAATTTATTTGTAAGCACATAATGATTACTAAAGTTGTACATAGTTGGTGTTGACATGTTAGAGGGTGTACCAGGTACCTAAAGCTCTGTGGTCAGCAGATACTGTAAGGATTAGGCCAGAGATAATAGCAGTACAGCTGGCCGCCTATAAATAGTTTGATTGTACATCCGTCTGCCAGATTATTATGGCCAATACAGGCAATCATCCACTGACAAACTCAAGACAAAATGGACTGAAATCACTTTGCTTGTGTGCTGTCTATAGCCTGGGGTAAGAGGGATTTGACGATTTGATCAGGGGACACACACTGCCAGTTAATACCTTCAATTCCCTCTGGCCAGGCTTGCCCTGGTATATTGAGAAGCCATGGTGGTCGTCACTGACAGACAATATATCAATAGAAGGATTAAACCTCAAGGGACAGGGGATTAAAGGCTTCGCTGAACAGTCATTCCAAAATCACCTTTGCTTTTCATAAAATTTCCCCCCCACTACCTATGGTACATAAACACAGGCCCTGGTTGAAAGGCAGCTGCAGTGTTAATTTGCCTCTGCATTTAGATCAGTACCAAAGTTTGTTTAGCTGGATGCCATTGTTGTTGTTGTAAATATTTCGGTCAGTCCTAAGTTAGCTGTAAATTAAATGTTTTCGCCAGCCGGGTGTTATTTGCTGAAGAAACCGTGGCTGTATTTGTGCTGGCCCTGTAACAGAACGGGCTAGGGGGAGGTGTTGACTTGGTTTAATCATGTCCGTTTTCTTACAGTAGACCTTACACACTGGACGTAGCTCAGGGCTTTATGTTTGATGAGTTAGACCTGAATCTGCTCTCTGTTAAACTTTAACCTGAACATCTCACATACTTTAGATATCATGGCTGAAGACTTCTTGTAAGGAATTCAAAGTGCATGACATTATATTTGTGCCACCTAATTTGAACAATAAGTTTGTATTTCAGAATATTTAGACAACATTGTTTTCATTGTTGTGTACATAAAACAAGTACAGTAGTGACAAATTTAGAATTATTACAAATTAATGTCTTTTTGTTTAATATGCAAGTTGAAGTTAGAATTGTTAACTTGGAGATAATAATAATAAACAACTTAGAGATATCTAAAATAATATTGATATATGAATACTTGAGTCCCTTTTCTAAAAGACACTTTGCTCAGTGGAAATGCAATGTCATGTTGCTGATAATATTAAACGATTTTAACATGTTCAAATTTCAGTTACATTCTCTGCCTTGTTTGCAAAGTATGTGAGCAGTTCTTCAACCAGTCAATTAAACATCTCTCTTTTATACAGTATACACCTTTAGGCAATGAAGGTGCAAAGCACATGTATTGTTGATAAATCCTAAAGCCCTATTGAATGTGGCTGCTGCTTATATATGGGAAAATAATCACCTTGATGTGTTTATTTATTATGGCCACAAGCCACAGCAGGTGTTAGCTGGAGTTTTACATATTTCACCCTGGTGGCTCTAGGACTTCTTGGAGCTTTCCGTTACTGACTGCTATGAAAAATAAGTAGATTGCACAGATGTACACAACATATATTCTGCTTGTAAGCTTATTACAAGATGATAATCTGCTATATTTTTTATCAGAATAGGCAAATCAAAACTGCCTCCAATAGGAATAGGGCCTTCGGGATTTTGCCCACTGGGCTGAAACTGTTATGGTACTGAATGCAGTCCATTAATGGTCACTGCCATGTAATTAGCTCCCTTCATAGCCAGAGCACTTGATTTGACAACAATGGGTGAAGATTTCTTCATTATTGTTGACACACAGGCGACAAAGCTGTCACAAAATCTTTAAATACAGCCTAGTTTATTGGTCGAGTGTCACCGAAACCGTGAAAACTGTCCTTACAAACCACAATTACAGCCTAGGGATCATCACATACAA
Source organism: Mopalia muscosa (assembly GCA_031763545.1). Classification (NCBI taxonomy): domain Eukaryota; kingdom Metazoa; phylum Mollusca; class Polyplacophora; order Chitonida; family Mopaliidae; genus Mopalia; species Mopalia muscosa. The sequence goes on along the minus strand of JARFOD010156986.1, from coordinate 3,586 downwards.
CTGACCATTAAAACCTCTATGGGTATTACCTAAAGGCTACACTCATACAAAGCACTTAACAAGTAGTGGGCATTAAACACATCTGCACAGTTTAAAAATTTATCTATGCAATTCAATGTCAGATGGAGGGGACTGAAAGGCATTGAATTTAAAAGAATCTATGAGAAACTTAAAGTTCAATTCAACAAATACATAAAAAAGAGATAGAATTTTACTGAGTGTAATTTCCATCTGGAATTTTCGAATATCTGTTAAATTTATTGGCTGCTTAAAAAAAGAAAGCCACAAAAGATGCATGAATAAATAAGCAATCATTAAACTCAGGCGAAAGGACATAAAGTTATAAACAAATCTTTATTCTCAGTAATATCTTTAAGCTTTTATTACTATTCAACATCAAAGCTTATTTTGAGAGTTATTCTTGAATATTCTATTAGGTGTGCTATCCACACAGCAAGGTAAGTCTTTTGTTAGGCTTTTTTTCTATATTATAAACTGCATATCTATCTGATTGCAATCAGCAGGTGTTATCCAGGTAAATCATTGAGTTGATCCCATCAAAGAGATGATCTGCCGATCTTATCTCGATGGTCATCGTCCAGCCTTTGTATCATTATCTGTTTGATCTGTCAGTAAACATGCGACTAGGTAGTAAACAACAAGACATGTAGAAAAAACCCAAGATGTGCACATTTATCATTTAATCAGGTTAGGCTTTTGTGTTAAAAATCTTCACATTAGGAAATGGAAGTCTGACCCATGAGTGTCAGAGAACTGGTAAAAACTAAAGAATATAAAAGTACCTTAATGATGATTGATCTCACTTAAGTACTCCATTATCATAGTTTTATTTCAACTTTACTCGCTTAATCTTTATGACTTTCCAACTTAATTATCTTAAAAGGATACCCTGCTTCCCCCTCTTCTTTGTGAACATAAAACATGCACTAATATGTGGGGAAATGGGTACAAAAAGTGTTGTGTCACTTTTAGAATATGTAAAGAATATCTACTTTTTATAGCTAATTTAGTGAAATAAATAACACAAAAAAGTTTTATCTTGTCTAATAAGACCTAGTGTCACTTTTATAATTGAGGTTATTAATGTTTATTAATTGGACACTTTTTAATACAGATAAGCTGTTATAAATTTTGTTTAAACCTCCATGATAAATATTTGATATTGCGTAGAAGCATTCAGGGAGATAGTGTGTGTTGGGGGGGGGGGGGGGGGGGGACGGGGGTACAATACTGTGCCATCTTATAATTAGCTTATACGCTCTATATATAAGATTAGATAGTCTTTTCATTATTCAAAACCTAAAAAAGCTCTGTGCGGCGTTGGACATGACCTGATTAATGTACACTTTATTTTGGGGCTATTAGCATATTTAATTGAATTCATAACACACCTGACTGTAATTAGCATACAGCTGATGTCATTATGTACCTTATCAGGATCATTTGTTTACTGATTATTAAGTGTGATAAATGCTACATTTAAGACTAACATATTTTAAAAAGTTGTGGCTGGTGTGTAATTTAGTTTTACTGTTTTATTTTAATTTCCATAAATGTAAAAAATGAACAGACAGACAAAGTGAAGGGAGAGCAGGGTATTGTTCAACAAAGGGATATTAGTTTGACCCAGTCTTAATTACATCATCGTACTATTATACAAAACCTGCAGCAGTTGTTTTCAAGATGATTAAGATGAACTTTGTGAACTAGGCCCTAGCTTATGAAAGATGGCAATGCTGGTACAACCTTAAATTATTATTACCATATTGTAACTTACATGTTTAATATTGATGTTAACAAAAAAGTAATGGTGATGTGAAGGAATAAAGATAATCTGAAAGTTGTTCCTTACAGAAATGTTAGAAAAGATAAAGAGGTGTTGTTGAAAATGAACAGAAATGTATTAGTTTGATTTAAGTAGAAAGAGATATCTGAACGTTTGAATGTATGTCCCTGTTTGTCATTGTGAGCCAGCTCGTGTTGATTTATATTGATCATTATTTGTCCAATAGATTGCTGACAAATTTACTCTAATTTCAACAGAGTTTACTTTTTTTGTGCCTGCTGAATCGGAATAGGCGAGAACAAGGATGACAGTGAGTTGTCTTAAAGTGTCCTCTGCAAACATCTGCCCCTTCAAATAACGGCTCATTGAAACATGGCTCCCTTCAAATATCATCGGAGTCATAATTGGAAAATGATGGTGAACTAAAACTGTGCTAGCTGTCTTTGGACCTCGTTCAAAGTCAACAGGTTTAATCTAATAATGCTGAATTGATGTTCTTCTGATGGGGTCTTCTTGGACGTTACCCATTTTTTAGACATTTTAATCGATAATCGCACAGATGTGAGATGAAATTTGTGACATTGACATTAAAAGAAGAGCCCATTGAGTTTCAGAGAAGAAGAACATCTGTCATCTAAAATAACTTTTCTCTCTTCAAATTCCGTCCAACAGCATTGCTCATTCAGTAAATGTTTTGACCCATGTTTGCGTTCACCAGGGCTTTCAAACCACCAGTCTGGGTTACACAGAAGCATATTATTAACAATTGCGGATTGTTTTTTCCTCAGAGATGTAGAACTCATTTCATAGAAATTCAGCACTTCATGTAAAGTTAAAGGAATCAAAGTAACACAGTGGCTAGTTTTGACACATATTGAAGGCAAATACTCATTTACTTTATTATAGATGTATTTTGCAGGAACTTAATTCATCTGTAGCTGGACATGTATGGTTTGCTTCACAAGGTTGTTAAGAAAAATGTCAACCAGGCAGTCAAGCTAGTAATTATTTAGGGTGGAAAGTAGCAGCATTAGGGTCGGCTTTTTAGAGCATGGTTAAAGGCATGATTTATCCCCAATGGCTTGTCTGCATGACTTATTACTAAGAAAAAAAATGTATGATAAAATGGTTTTGGCTGAACAGGAGTTCTACCCCAGGCTAGGGAAACATGCTTGCTCTGCCTTGACTGCTCAACGTTGTTGGTGGGCTTTCGTGATATCTTTGTAACCAATCAGAGGTTAGAATTAGAACCATTGACATACATGTGGCAAGCCTGGCATAATTACCCTTACATAATGAATGATGGGTTATCATGGGTATAGTAAGAGCCTTATATTATCGGTCATTATCTAATTTGGTTAAGTGAAAGGCTTGTGGCTCTTTTTACTTACAGAATAACTCCAAATTAAAGCTTACTCTAATAGAATAATGAACTCTGTGTATGTTTGCCTGCACATTGAAGTCATTGACTCCCAGGAGTACCTATATTATTGTATTATTATTTGGCAATTATGAAAATGGGTCAGTCTTAAATATACTTTTCTTATTGTTAAAGCAAAAAATCTATTGGTTTATAACTACAATTTTTGTCTTATGTAACTAGTACTTAGAGGGAATTTCCTTTTGCGACAATATAAACAGTTTATAGTATCAGAGACAGGGCTCGAAATGTGTATCTAAATGCCGGACAAGACCGGCAAAATATGGGGATGTCCGACAACTTTTTCTGTATCTCGGACATTTGTCCGAGACGAAAATGTATGTAATAGAAGCCTTTTT
>JARFOD010156975.1:0-12195 GCA_031763545.1 Mopalia muscosa | reverse complement strand
AACCATCCAAACTTTCCTGGTACGCCATGTAAAGATAGAAAAATCGATATTTTTATGTTTACTAGATAGAGTGAAATTTATCAACTCTTTTAAAACAAAGCAGCAGTCAGCCTAACAGACAGAGATAGACGACAACTTTAACCTGAACGACCTCATTACAATAGAATAGCCTTCGATGATTGGTTAAAGTCAGCATTATTTTATTATTTTTTTTTTTTTTAATAGTTTCCGGTTAAGGTCTCAGTCAGTATTTATCGTATTAACATTAAGAGGTTTTCTTCCCATTAACCACCAAACGTGTTATATCAGGGGCACACTCAGAGCTAACACAGAAGGCGAGAGAGAGTATATGAGACCGGAATGAATATGTGAAAAATTTCCATGTGTATTTTTGGTGAGGTTTTGTCATACGCCCGATTTTCTATGCCACGATGTCGTCTTGGTTTGTTCCAAAGCAAGTCCATTCTTCACTCCTATTTTCAGCTTTGGCTATATTTATCCGAGGCAGACAGAAGTTTGGAAATTTGCATATTTTTCATGTTCTCGTACAAAAGACAGCGCCGTGGGACTCACAACACAACTGACTTTATACTGGAACAATTATTAACCGAGGCAAAACGTTTAATGATCGCAAACAACTTTCTGTCAGTCAGACGAAATTTATGTAAAAATATGATCAGTGTCAAAGCAGGTTCGTAACGTCAATTATTGACATTAAAATACAAGAATGGAACAAGCAAAAATACGATTAGGGCGAAATAGGCATGCCCGACGGCACAAAATGCTCATGGGGTTTATTTGACAATTCCATTGTCTGCTTGTTTTTGTAACAGTTTGTTTAAGCTTCTCGTTAAGAAAATCTTTCACGCGAGAAATTTGTCTTCCAGCCAATGTGAAGTCATGGCCACCATTGCATAATCGCCTGCCGATAGAGTTCAAAGGTAACGGACAAACCGTTTTTGTATGACATGATCTATAAAATGCGGACAATTAGAAAGAATAATTTCAGACTGAAAGCAATTGATAGAACAAGCAGCCTTAAAACTGAATGCAAACTGAGTCATTGTTTGTACTTCAGATAAAAAAAATATCCATAGACTGTTGTCAAAGTACTGAGTTATTTCCCTTGACAATTGACGTCGTCCGCCGGTTATTTTTAAACTTGACAAAGGAGTATTCCTGCGAGTCATTAGCTACTGACCGAAGAGACAAATTGGAAGGACGTCAAATTTCCGATTGGTTTTAATTATGTTTAATCAAGAGATAGATTATGAAAATAACAAAAGATTCACAACTATCTATTGTTAAGTTATTTTTAAAGTTTTCTTCGATGTCTGTTATTGTGAAATACCTTAAATTATACGCTGCCATAAAAAAAAAAGTATTACTGGTTTTTATTGAGATCGTCGGTATACATGTATTTAACTGTTCCATTTTCTGCTGTTATATTAACCATCACGTACGCTGATTACTGAGGTAACTTTCTTATGCTTTTCCCCCATATGCACATTTTGCTCGGTGTAGGTTAAAATAGGAAGCATCTATGCATGCTTTGTAATTTATTTGGAAACTTTTGGGTTTTATTTCCAAGTGCAGTTATATAGAATGGGGCTGGAGAAACATTGATGTTATATAAGGCTGCGATAGTGTAACTATTTTCACTGTGCTATCTAAATACCAACCAATCAATTCATTCCAAACACTAAATCATATGTTTTAAAAAAACTATACGGCGAGACTTTTTTATGGATAACAGCCTCGATTCAGCACAGACATCTCTATCTAGCACATTGGGAAATCACGGGTGACAAGGAATATAGAAATAGTCTATTACCAAAGCCAAGATAAGACCGTATCTACAATATTATATTGATACAAAACATCATAAAGAACAGACTATCATTTGACATGCTGTCAGAATGAGGTAGGATAGTTTTCTAGAAAATGTTGCACCACAAACATCGAGTATACGACCAACAGAATACATAGGTAGCGTATTTCCGAACACAGCTCGAAGTTACAGCACTTTTATTTGAATAGAATAATTGACCGGCCCCTCGCTAAGGTTGAACTGTTATTAGAGGAAAAGATTGTGATTAGGAGACACAAACGGTATGTAAACCATGGCCACTAAAGAGGCTTTTTTTAAAAACTGTTATATCTAATCTCTTCACCACCTGTCCACACCATCACCAATCAGTATATGATGTCTATTTGTAGTTTTAAAAATTGTCTTATCAACTTAAATATTTCTGATTTTTTTTTTTATCATTTTACTCCCTCCAAATGGAGTTTGGTGCACGATTGGATTTTCTCACACTCCTGTCCATGGAGATAATGCCACACAATGTCTTGTCACAAAACTATATGCAGCAAAATATATACTGTGTTGTTTGTCGAACTGCCCAGTACGAATCATTTGCATCTACAGTGTGAATCAGATATCGTGGGGATATTCTTATATACTGTGGCATTTAGTGGTGAGTGTTCACGCCACGCCTGGTGATTAGAAGGTCAGAGAGCCGTGATGGTTGACGCAATCGCTTAATTTCCTGCCTCCCTGTCAGTTTGGATTAAAACCTAGTTAATTATACAATTTCTGGATAACCACTTCTTTTTTTTTGTGATAAAACACAACGTTTCGATACATATGCCTGTATCTTCATCACGTATAAAATTGACTAAAGAAAAATAGGAGAGGTTGAAGCTATATAACAGTATGATAAAGTAATTGAATAAACAAGATATATTGTTCTGTTGAAAAGTGTGGACCATTACCATAGATAAGATATCGAACATGCTACAGCACTAAGAGGATTAAGTTCCAAAGTAACTACCTAAGTAATATACTGTCTGGAGTAAAGAGAGAAATAATCTGTGCTGGCACCATAATAGAATAAAATAGAGATAATGATGAAGAAAAATACATTCTAATAGTTTGTAGATATGTAAGGATGTAGAAAGAATCTGTAAGAAAGACACAAAATTAGTAGTGTGAAATTATGAGAAAGACACAAAATTAGTAGTGTGAAATTGTGAGAAAGACACAACATTAGTAGTGAAAATTGTGAGAAAGACACAAAATTAGTAGTGTGAAATTAAAACCTAGATGTTTTCTATACCGTCTATCAATAATATTCGAACATCAGAGATATAAGCTATCAAATATCTCGCAAGATCTGATATGGTTAAATATTAATGTTGATTTAGACATGATGCAGTGAATGCTCTTCATAGTTATTAGTCAGATGTGAAGTTTTTGGATGTTACTCGTAGTGTTTAATTTGTTTTTATTTGCATTAGAAGGATACTAAGTTATTTCTTTTTGCAGAAACGGCAATTTAAGACTGTTTGAAGCGTGGGTAAACAGCAAATTGGTAATTCGGCAGAGGTCAAAGGCTAAAAGGTTATTCAGGGGTCACTCCAGTCGTATTATGTTATAACCTGATAACAGCATTGTGGCAGATGTATAAACTGTTTGATATAACGGAGACGCGATCTATATCTTGTATTCAAAACTTTCTGCAAACAGAGAGCAGAGACTCGCTCTGCTCTAGCTAGGTTATTTCAGTTCACCACCAGATTAAGTGACAACCTTATTAAGCAGACAGTGGCTATACAAACAGACAGAGCCAGCGATTAGCAATATATCTCTGGAGGAAAGGCCTAACTAACAATGTAAGGTCAATATAAAATGACAACGCGGTCATTAACTGTACATCGCGGTTCGCCGAAATTCGCGAATGCTCTCAATATTAGTCCGCGAAAATTTGATGCGATCTGTGGATGATTGTGACAGCTGTCAAAACAGACTTGCGATAGAGGCGAAAGGACTACAGGAGTCTTTCTTTATTAAACTGACACTTAGCAATCGCCAGCTATATCCCACAAAACTATTACCAGCAAAATATTAGTGCTGACAGAGTAATAACGAGCCTGGAGAATTCCTCTATGATTTATTTTCCCAGTCAACAGATTTTATGCCTGAGGATGGCATTCCGATACACAGCGGTCATTTCATTCTGTGTAATCGACCAACTGGGCACCAGGCAAAAATTGTCAGGCAGAAAGAATGATGGTACACGCTTGTCCCATAAGTGCTGAGTCATTCAAGAGGCACCCCCATCGGGCAGGGGGGGATTGGGTTATGCTCTATAAACGGCCATATCTGTGGACTCATCTCCGTTAATTATGATGGGATTAAGTCTCATATCACTTCATTAAGAAGCGATGCCTCTTTCAGTCCGCCTCACCCCTTTGGTTTTTTTAGCGATCCGGTCTTATTCCATGGGAGCGGGTTAAAGTTTCCCGGAATGCGACTATGGCGGTAAGTCGCGGAGATTTTGTGGCGGGACAAAAGCTGGTTAGATCGCGAATCTCCATTGATTAGTCTCGAGTCTTCTTGAGCCCTGTGCTTTCTTGATATCCTCCATTCTTTCACATAACCTGGGCCGCAGTGTCAGATGGAAAGATAACAATTTCATATCCTTGAGGTTATTGGCTTCCCATCCTTGATGTCGAGGCGAAATTTCCATCATCACAGACAAAGACCACATGCCCTTTTTCAGCGGGACATTCACACGATCTGACCCAATCCCCCACTCATAAGACTGTTTGGGTTTCTATAACAGAACGACAAGTATGCTTTATCCTCGATAAAACTAACACAATATGGCCCATGCCAAGTCACAGAACATGAATTTTCTGGCAAGGATTTTAGGTAGATAAGGTCACACAGAACATTATCAGTCGAACTTAATAATCTTCAGTTACGACGCGAACATTTTCTATTTTTTTTAATTAGGCCTACTGTTTGGATTTGATATTTCTAAATATAAATTTTAAAAGCAAACCAATAACGATGGGTCTTTTTTTAATGGTTCAGATTCTTGACATGAAATAATTGTCTTACACATTCAGTGAGCGGAATAATGTATATTATATGCCCTCTGAGACCAGTTAAGTCCTGTTAAATATACTAAACATTTATAACAAACTGTTCACGTGGAGACGATACTCGCTTAGCCTTCTTCGAATTGTTAATGCAGCCGCCTTCTTTTAAAATTGTTGGTTTTATAATTGTAAAACAAGTAAATATATCACAGGAATAAAAAAGGTTAATTCCTTTGTATATATAAGGCAACATGGTATATTAATAACTTTACACGTACAATAAACTTCGTATTGATATACAGCTATAGTACACTTTGACATGTAGATTAGTTTGTGTTAGTTAATACGAGTTTGCTAAATTACCAATCAAGAAAAGTAAATCACGGTAATGAATTTATAAATTACATCATGCAAGTCGCCAGTATGAACGTGGTTAATTTAAATCAAGCATTAAGTTAGGAAGGAAAAAATTGATTATGATAAAGTCAATTTACAAGGGTTAAATTGAAATCGTTTTTACTACTCTCAAATAAAAATGTAAAATTAAATATGGAATGACATTAAGTTGTGATATATATCCGTGGCAAATTAAGAGATGCTTTTGCGCCGCCTTGTTAACCCAAGCTGTCAAAATGATAGCTGTTAATAGGAGGCAGTTGTCAAAGGGCACTGATAAAAACTGTCCATCTGTCGTTCAGGCAAAGTCTGTGAAATTATTCCCAATGTCCCCTGTCAAATGAACAACATCAGACGGTAACTGACTTGTCAGGCGGAGATTTTGGGTCGGATCTGTCCAATTGCTTAGGGCTGATGGAATGACATTTAGAGGGGCAATGACGAAATCCTTTAAAATGGCCAAATGTGCAATCCTTAAAATGGAAGTATTTTAAGTTGAAGAAAAAGATGCGTCCAGTAATAACATGGCGCGTGACTCACACGTATTCGTTTATTGCACTGTGATTTTGGTCACTTAATCGTGGAAAGACATCCCTCACTGTCAACTTCTCGGCGTGTAAAGGAATGCGACAATCTCGGATAATATATTCCGAATCAACTGATGTCCCGAGTTCATTATCTTTGCCTTCTCAGGGGAGATGACTCGTGCAGGTGGTCATCAATGTGTATTAATCCGCTGACTAAATAATGTTCATGTTCGTTTTATGGTCAGAGGATGAGTGGCCCCGAGCTTCGCATCCATCCTGCTCAATGTCGACAGCTGTCTCAATACACAAATTTCCGTTTCAGAAAATGATTCAAAACCTAAAAAGAATTGAGCTAGAAATTCGTCAATTGATTGATTTTTTATTCACTGAATTTTTCGACAAATATTATACATGGATTTAAAAAAAAAACAAAGAGATTAAAACCCTGAAATAGCTTGTTGTATCCAAAACAAGTAGAAACGGTCTTATAATACTTAGTATAGAATAGAGATTTAAAGCTACTAAACATTTTAAGAAAGAATATAAAAAAAAATATCTGTAACAAATTTCTGTACCAGTGTGACTGCTTTTTAGAAATATAAAACAAAACCTTAAGTTCGAGGAAAAAGTGTCCAAGCGATTATCGTAGCCTAGTAAAAAGATAACTCTTACATTTTGAGGGTTTTCTTTTACATTTTTATTGTAGAAAACAAACTTTAATGTAAAACAAATATCTAATCGAAATTCATTTACGTACAGAAGCTGTTAAATGAAGACTGTTTCGAGTAAATAATGCTGCCTACTGAACAAATTGGTGCCTCTCTAAGACTTAGCTGTGTTTATTTTACATTTATCAGAACGTCAATCTGAATTTAAGCTAGCCTGATTGAATCACGTGTTTATTGTCCGCCTCGTTTATGTACACAATGTGTGCTCTGTTCTTTTCATTATTATTCCATTCTGTATTTGATACCATATAACTGATCCACCTATAAACTACAATGAGTAATAAAGGATACAAATTTATAGTCTCCCCAAACTGTATTAAACTATAAAATTCAAATTATATTTTGGAGGGCTTGTGTGTGTGTGTGTATTTTTTTAAAAGTGTGTGTATTTATCCATTGTAAGTTAAAAATTAGCAAAAACACCCTGTGGGATTATCTATTTCTTGTCCGCGTTCTGAGAAGTTTTAGATTCAAATCAGCGCAACAATTATAGGGTTTAATGCAACAATTCAGTTGAATTCAATGTGCACACTGATGGGTTGATAAAACCTGCAACAACTTCGCTTTCAGCAGAGTGATTGATTGAATTGAGAAATGCATTGGTTGGAAAAGAGTTGAATGCATTACTGGACTTATCACCCAGGGACATGGGTGGAAAGGGGGATTAAAATGGACTAAAGTATTAAACACTGGACGGCAGGGGAGGATGGGAAGCCTTCAAATTGTAAAAGACTGGATGAAGGGGGGCAGGGTGCTGGGGCAACATCTTAATCAATTCCGAGCGGCACAAGATAGGCCTGTGTGGCTGATTAAATTGGATCCGAGCGTAATGACTTCAATTCCCAATTTTCCGCTAAGTTATTCTTGTCAGAGAGCGCGGATGTCTTTTCGGTTATCATAGGCCCTATATCGGTGACAGGGAAGCCGTGGTGACTCAAAGGGCTTGGCAGTAAAAACGAACACTCATCTCCCATTCAAAAGTCTCGCTTAACTGATTTCTTAAGGGCCATTTCTTGATAAAGTTGCCCCCTTGACAGCGCCTGCTTGAACGGGGTAATGAAAAACAGGCAGAGATCATAACATTGAGCCGTTAATGTCATTGTCGTGGACACTTAAGATTCCTTCAGTTCAGTTCCACAGTTGTCTATCTGACGCCATCTACAAGTTAACAAAGCCAAATGAATAATGTTTGCGATAAGAGATTTCGCTGCGGTCATAAAATGGCCATAATAATTTCACTTCTGGCGATTTTGCCAAGGTATTATGGAGTTCTCCCGATCGCACGTGAAACTATACGAATTATACTGTTTGCACCAGCTCTGCTATATAACTGGAACTACGTGACAAAGTTCTTTTAAGTTAGGTAAAGATTGTTTTCTTGCTGTCTTGAAAGATCACATTAAAAGCACCACTTATGTCGATAAGTGATAAATGCCTGACAGAAGGAACTTCAGTTCCACCACGTATCTTAAGCTGACTTCAATTTAACAAATATCACTGAATAATGTTGGCGATAAGATCAGTCACTGCCGACATAAACAATCTGTAATCAAAGATATTGTGTATCCAGCTGTTGGGATCACACGTGCTCAGTGACTCGATGCTAAGTTATGTTATCGCAATATCCACTATACAAATGATACTTCCAATAAATACAGCCCACGGGGACGCTTCTAGACCCAATAGTTACAATGAAATACGTTTTCCTTTTGATTTAGGAATTGAGCTGAAAATGGTCTGCGCTATTTCTATTAAAACAATGCTTCTCTCATCCTATAATTGCGTAGTGAATTTGTTATAAAAAATATAATTGGGTAAAAAAATCATTTTTTTTTTAAATAATCAGAAAACGAATCCACGACAATTTATCTAAATATATGCCACAAAAAAATCTGAAAAGCGGGTACCGTAAGAGTTAGGTAACAGGATGAAATATTCATTTTCTGTCTTTTAGATAGTGTTGAGTAGTTTCGTTGTTTTGGGATAACGCTTTATAAGTTTGGGCAGATTCTAGTTCAGACATTTTTGCAAGGTTGATACCCAATCAAACCCACGGATTAAGGCGCCCAATGTTCAGCAGCTGAATTCCGACCACCTAGACAAACTACTCTGAAAGTCGGGGGATGGTTTCCCGTGTGGATCTTTTTGGGGGTAGAATCTGTTCACACTAGGACACTCAATGGCCAGTATATAATCAGGTCAGAGTACAAATCATTGCCATCATGCAACGAAATCTTTCTAAGAATTTGCTTCTGGTGTTTATACATTGCAATTTATATCTCTGAAGTCGTTTTTAGAGAGTTTTATTGTATTCCACTGTTCACTTAATAACTCATCTAGGAAGTGTTTCACAATTCATAATAAATGAACGCGCACCACACAATAATCTGCGGAAGATTCAAACAGCTCTGTCATCTGAACAGCATAGCTAAGAACATTTTTAGATTCCTGGGGACCGTTTCACAAATCTATGTTAGCTTACGTTAAACGCAAATAGCGTAACAACCAGTGCTGAAGCTATATTGTTGCCGTGACAGTTACGTTCCACGTAAGCTAAGATCGCTTTATGAAATGAGACACTGGGGCCCATTTCACAAAGCGAAAAACGTAACTTCCATGACGACCAGTGCTGAAGCTTTATTGTTGCCCTGACAGAACACGTTCAACGTTAGCTAAGACAGCTTTGTGAAATGAGACCTTGTTCTAGTGAAACTTTTTTATCGTTTACGTGTTACCACTGTGACTTTATCGCCTGGATCTGTACAATTAACATGGCTTTATTTAATAGAGCTAAATACATAAGTTAATAAAACAAGGGCCGCTCCATGTCGGATTCCAACTAAAAGACTTAATGATTGTTGTGTTTCATGGAATTAAACCCCTATTTGAAAGGTTATAATTAACCTTGTAACGTTTATATAAACCAATCTGTGTTGTGCAATCAATGCATTTTATTTCATTACGTTTTGTTAATCACTATAACTAACCATGGCGCTTGTCACGCAAATAATGCTGTGGTTTTTACAAGTAATTAAATCCTGATACGTCATTGTTTTGTTAAGATATTTATTGTGTGTAACACATTGCCTTCCCTCCCCTCTCCCCCTCCCTCGGACCGTATCCTTTCCCCTCCCTTTACCAAGTTGCCCTTTTGCCCATAATGACCCATCGCCTCTCTATTCCTCCATTATGGCATCTTAATAAAGTGCCGCGTTAATACAGTCTGAAGATAGTAGATTCTGTCAGGAGGTCTTAGTCACCATGATTGAATGGTATCATTAAATAGCTTGTCATTGATTCCACTTAGTCACAATGGTAGGCTGTATTCCTACAATTTGTACTTAATGAACTCCCCCAGCTAGATTAGTTGTCTAAGAAGTAAGGAATGTATGGATAAATATGCCATCCATTTCTGAACATGTACAAATTTTACTAATTCTACACCAAAAGATTATATTGATGAATATAATATTCTTCTAACTTATCCGTGCTACAAAGTTCTTTCTAAAGATTTAACAGCATAATCTGCTGAATCGTCGAGATTTAATTCGTGGCCATACGATATAATTCAAAAATAATAAATAATACTAGGCTTAATTATATGTAATTGTTGATGCTGCCAACAGCAGTCGCTGAATGCAAATTATACATCCACTCCCCCACCCCTCTCCCTCAACACACACACGCTTACACATATATCCACACGTTTAACAATGATAAAACATTTTAACTATACGGTTCTATTTAACCATTTTGGTTGTTACGTTGATGGTCAAACACATGTATTCCAATTATGCTCAGTTAACTCAATTTCGCTTTAAAAACCCAATAAAAAAATAATTGAACGTCTATTATACCAACAAGATTTTTTTGTGACGAGCAATAATTAATATTCAATGCAATTGGAGGATAGTTATAAGTTGAACCAATAAAATAAATTTAGAGCGAATTATATTGATAATTGAATGTCTTTATCAAGCAAACTGCATTCTTCTAGTCCATTCCGATCACGCACTACATCCGTTAATAACGCGTTTTAATATCTCAGTCCATTATTACTGTAATTCATTTGAATAAATGCCCAGAACACATAGCTATTTGGCTGCGTGCAGGACAGGGTAAAGGGATGTGTAAAATGGCAGGTGCTTGAGAGCTCTTTGTGGAGCAATAAACAATTATTTGATAGGAACAAGATCATAGAAATTGACGTTATTTTGAGTATCTTAGTGGTAATAGCTAGATGCTCAATCGCTAATGTTTGAGCAAGAACGTGCAATTTTGTATGACGTTACAAGGCTTAGAACGTTGTTTGCCATGTGAAAGACTAGGAAATATATAGTTAAAGTATTCTTTTATTTCAATGTTTCCTATCAACGTAGCTTATAAATATAATTTAATAATTGTATAAAACTATTTAACGTTTAAAACACCTCTAATTTGAGCTTGCATTTTGATAACCGATAAAAACATCACAAATTTACTATGCGCGCGTATTTCAATTAGCTGTGAATACATCGATGCAAATTGCTGATTAATAAATACATAATTATATCAGAACAATTGTTTTATTATTAGAACACGAGCCCTAATCACCTTCCTAAAGATAGATTTACTGCATTTTATGCTAACTTGTGCATGTGTATATCATCTATCACAATTGAAATGCTATTGCCTCATCATGGGAGGCAATGTGATACGGCTGGGTATAAACTCGATACAAGCAATGTACACCCAAGCGAATATTTGTCCTTTCCATCAGCTAAAAAGTATCTTTATTTACATTTGCATAATTGCTACACATTACGAAAACTAATCGTCTGTATGTCATTAACAGAGTTAAATATAAAAGTTACTGTAAAACTGAGCTGATAATTACATTGTTGTCGTTTTTACGTTATATATATATTTAATTAATTAATATCACGCACTGCCTATAGTTAAATCCATCACTGTTAACTTCGCGTGCTATACATATAAAATGTGATAGTTACGTACATGTGACTAGGGAACAAAACGAAGAATCACATCCATATCATTTGCTCATTTATTATGCATTTTTATGTATAGTTATTCTAGAGAAGGTGAATACAGTGTTAATAAGGTACTTTATAATCAAAATTGTGCCACAGATGTATTGAACTATGTCAGAATGTATCGTGAAAAAATGTCAGAACAGTGACTATTGGAATGAGTGTCTGAAATCGATACAATCAATCAAAGTTTTGTCTGTATGTAAATCGTGTTTATCGTTTTCACATATGTAGTGGATAACTTTAAATAAGGTGTAATTTAAATAACCATCCGCTGGGTACAGAGGTTCTGTTGACAAAGGGAATACCATATTATTTATATACCGCTCGTCTTCAGTGTAAAATGACAAACAAGAGCTTTCCTGCCAAATGTCAACTAAAAGCATAGATTTGACGAGTCTATTGAAATATAAACCTCAAAAAATATAATTGTTGACACTTTTTGGTTGTTTGTCTGATTGTGTTTGTTACATTGTCTGTCTGTTTGTTTGTTTGTTTGTTTTCTTGTGCTTTACTTTGTTATTTTAACTGCATTAATTATTCCTTAACATCTTAAGGAAAAACTAATACACATTCATCGAATAGAGCACCAGCGGAATATTCCATAAATGCCGAGAAATA
>JARFOD010156964.1:0-12195 GCA_031763545.1 Mopalia muscosa | reverse complement strand
AATTGATTCTTTGTCTGTTAATACTTCCAATACACAACAGGAAGCGTAGAATTATGGGATACACTTAGGGATCCACTCGGACGAAATTATCAGTGACATACGGTATTGCGATATTTTTTCATCAATTTTTTAAGCACATCTAAAGTAGCTATAAGGAAGAAAAATAACTTTTTCGTGCCATTTTTTTCCATCAACTTTAAACAGGAAGTATATGAACCTGCATGTGCTCTATGAGTCTATGACCAATCGGTGTTCTGTCAGCTGTATGTTTATGGCCAGCTATTTATACTTTTCAGGTTAATGCAACCAAATGTCATACTGTTAATCTTTGTGTTTGAAGAAAGAAACCTTGCTACTATAATTTTAGTTCATGTTGACAACATGGTTTAAATCTTTGATAAAAAACAGACAAGTGTAATATTGGTTGCACTCCTCACTATGTACTGTCAATTTGAAAGAAGTTTGATTTAATGTTTAACACACATAGCATAGCAACAATAAATATTTTAACAATAGAGGAAAGAGGAAGAAAATTCATCACTAAACATAAACTAAACTTCGAATCAACTGAATATTTCCTTACAGGGATCATGTGATCATACAATACTTTACTCTAGAGGAGCATTATTGTTCCACTTAAGCAAAACAAGTCAGGTCTTTTCAATGCTTTTCAATAAAACAAAATTTTTCGTTTGAAAGTGCTTCTTCTCATTCAGTAATAAATCTGAATAAGACTTTTATTAGGTCGTGGGAAAGAGATCAGGAGTCTGTTTATAAACAAATAGTAAAATACCAGGTAGTAAAAAAAAATGAAACAAAAAGAAAAAGATAAAAGGGTTTCTAAAGATCGGAGAAAATAAATTGAATCTTGTGAATTTCTTAAAATTTTACATTGTAAATTGCAACCAAAATTTCCAGTTCATTCTTGATTTTAGCCTATTTCAATAACATTCAGGTCGGCAAACTGCCATATAAATGCGAAAACAACAACAACATGTAACTTCTTTGAGAGGCATTTAGAAACAGGGATAGTAACATAACAAGGTATTTTTTTTATGGATATACAACTTCTGGTTTATTGACGAGCGACGTTCCAGAGCAACTCCCAGCACCGTTTTCAAGCTAATGACTATAATACATGGAAAATGTCTATATATACAAAGAAGAGCAATACAGGTGTGAAAACAAAAATTTAACGGGTTGAGAGGAATAAGCTATGCACAGAGTGTGGTATAGGAATACATGTTGTTTTATTCTGACCAACTAGACATTAGTGCACCACAGGTGTAAAAGACCATAATATATGGCCTCATATGATAAATATACATTTTTAAGATGAAGTTAAATATACATGTTGAGATAAAGTATGATAAATACATGATAGAATAAACTTTAAACAAACAAAAACATAAGCAGAGACATGGTGATTATACAGGTGTGTAGATAAATTTGCCTAATCTAAAACAAAAGGCTATTTATGGAAGCCATCCAAATTCGTAGGTCAAAACCTGAATTGAACAGAGACGTGGGTTGCTGATAAGACAGATCTGGATAAGATCAGTCAGCGTTATTCTGGGGGAGGTTATAGTTATAATTAATTATTAAAAAAGAGAAATAAATGACACAAATATACCAAATAAGACTGAGTTATAAGTTTATAACCATGCTAATAGTTAATTAGGGCCTATAGTGCTTGAATTCAAATTTCATCAATGAATATTCCTTATTTACGCTTTATCCACATCGATACATGCACAATTAACGTTTTAAAAGCAATAGTTAGCTAAATCATTATCTGCTCGATTTAAATATTTTCACCAGCCGTGGGTAAGTGAAGACGACAATCTGTTTGTGGCTTGCATATATTTAAATAAACATAGACAAAAAACCCATACATATGCTCTGGATGATGGTCTCTGCTCACATGTGATGAAACGTGAACAGAACGAACATTCTACTCTACCTCTGTCCAAAAGAAGCACAAAATGATGAAAATTCTTCAGATTAATAATTTAACTTACATCACAATGTGGCAGAGTGTTTTTTTATGTAAAAGAATCAGCAGTGTCACTTCGGAGTGTGCTGTTGGGATCATTGGTGAATAATTCTGAGAAAATCACCCACTGGACAAACGAAGCCAACTCCATGATCATAACTCTGTGTATAAAAGATGGATGGATTGATTGATTAATTGGTAGATTAGTGTTTTACGCCACATTCAGCGGTATTTCAGCTATGCTGTGGCGTGAACATATTTACGATTTATCTATACAACCATACATTGCCCAATTACTATCCTATTAGTTTTAACACTAATTGTACGTATTTCCATAATAATCCATTAAGGCATTTTATGGATATACAGCTTCTGGGTTTATTGACCAGCAAAATTTTGGAGCAGATTCTATCACCTTAAAAACAATGCTAGAATCTGCTCTGAAACGTTGCTAATCAATAAATCCAGAAGTTGTATACCTGGTATCCATAAAATACCTTGTTGTGTTACTACCCCTGCTTCTAAATGCCTCTCAAAGAAGTTATTACAAGAATAGAGGGGCAGATTAATCCGTACATATTTCATTGACTGTTGTTACAGAAAATAAAAACAAAATGTTGAGAAAATATTCCAAAGAACACATATTTTCCACGTAAATCTGTTTTAGGGTAGGCAGGTCTGTCAGTTTAAACACTAATTATTATGTACTTCAATAATAGACTTGCCGCAAAATGATCTATACAATACATTTTTGAATGACTGTTGTTAGTTTTAACACTATGTTGTACTTTAACTATATACTTGCAGCAAAATGATCTATACAATACATTTTTTAATAACTGTTGTTAGTTCTAACATTTTACTCCTCCTGTGTCTTTTTTAACCCCTATCGTTTCGCCTAGATTCACCTTCCATGGCATATTTGAGTCAGTTTTAAAAAAAAGTTTCTATGTCCTGTTCCGTGCTGGAATGCTTCGAAGGATTTCTTCTTACGATTTCTGAAAGTACATAATTATTAATATATTTGTGAAATATCCGGATTCTCTGCACATAGTAAAATTACATTTCACTTCACAATATCCATGCTATTAGCTTTTGATCATCATCATTAGATACAAGTTCCCAAGTATAAAATGTTAATAGCACATTGTAGAGCAAATGGACAAACTATTATACAATAGGGGTGACTATTGAGGCTGATATGACTATTGCGATAGTCCCAACTATTATTGCGATAATAAGGGACTATTGCAATACTATTGCGATATTTTTTTATCAATTTTTTAAGCACATCTAAAGTAGCTATAATGAAGAAAAATAACTATTTCGTGCCATTTTTTTCCATCAACGTTAAACAGGAAGTATGTTAACCCACATGTGCTCTATGAGAAATCGGTGTTCTGTCAGCTGTTATTTATGGTCAGCTATTTGTACTTTTCAGGTTAATGCAACCAACTGTCATAGTGTTAATCTTTGTGTTTGAAGAAAGAAACCTCGCTACCATCATTTTAGTTCACAACATGGTTTAAATCTTTGATAAAAAAACAGACAAGTGTAATATTGGTTGCACTCCTCACTATGTACTGTCAATTTGAAAGAATTTTGATTTAATGTTTAACACACATAGCATAGCAACAATAAATTTTTTAACACTAGAGGAAAGGGGAAGAAAATTCACTCACTAAACATAAAATTAAACTTCAAATCAACTGAATATTTCCTTACAGGGATCATTTGATCATACAATACTTTACTCCAGAGGAACATTATTGTTCCACTGAAGCAAAACATGTGATGCCTTTTCAATGCTTTCCAATAAAACAAAAATTTTCATTTGAAAGTGCTTCTTCTCATTCAGTAATAAATCTGAATAAGACTTTTATTAGGTCGTGGGGAAGAGATCAGGAGATCAGAAATAGTAAAATACCAATTAGTGAAAAAAATAAAAAAGATAAAAGGGTTTCTAAAGATCAGAGAAAATAAATTGAATCTTGTGAATTTATTAAAATTTTACATTGTAAATTGCAACCCAAATTTCCAGTTCATTCTTGATTTTAGCCTAAATGAAAAACATTCATGTCGGCAAACTGCCGTATAAATGCGAAAACAACAACAACATCCGTCTTGTCTCAGGCAAATATCTGTAGAAAAAAACTTGCTAGTTTCATAGTTCAAATGTTCTGTTTAAACATGACTACAGAATTTTAAATTTTGTTGCGGTGACAGCGAAATCCAAATCTCCATTGCACTCTCTTTAGTGGGTCCATGTATTTATTTTACGACATTAATCTTGGATACAACCGAAACGTGGAGACTTTCTATCTTACAGTGTAAACGCCTTTGGTATGCGACAATGGCCGATTGGCAGCATCTACGATTACCAACAACCGGTCTTGCCTGACAATACAGCAGCCAAGCTTCGAAGTGATTGTTTTTCTGCCATTTCTATAAGAATTACGAAAGAATCTCTTAAACTAAATAAAATTAAATTTATTTTTAAGTACTGGGCGCACATCAGAGTACCTTTGTGAGGCGGGCGGACGAGGTTAGTGCCAGGCTCAGCCGCCCAGGCCTAGCGCTGGCAGAACCCAGAATCAGGAAAATTATGAACTATTAAAACTATCGATAGCTGCACTCACAATTGGCAATAGTTATCGATATCCCGATCGACTATCGATATGTTACTATCGGATCACGGACTCTCGCGATATTACGATAGTTCGATGCATCGTTACACCCCTACTAATTTGGATAAAAAAAATTATGCTTAAATTTGGTTAATATTCTAGAATGCCTTAGTAAATTTGAGTGTTTTCTATCCTCAGAAAATATTGAATTCAATTATTCAAAAATGTCATGGTTACATGTAAGATAAACTAAAACTCAGTTTATCTTAAACTGTGAGTTATAAAATACAATCATTGATTTAATTTATTTTATATTTTTTTTATTTTTTATCATTTTATCTGACAAGGCTGTTCCACATTTTTATCTTTCTATTTTAATATCCAATATTTCTCGGAAAATTATCCACAAGAAAAAAGAATATTCACTCTTGGCGATTCACTACCTAACAATTTTATGAAATTTGGAACACAAATATTAAAACAGCTAGTATATTTGTTTGTTTTCAAGTCAAGTTGATAAATTAGCAATTTATGCTATTTTATAAATAGCTAATTTCAATAACTCTGGGACTTTTGTATTGCATAACCATAGAATCACAAACTCTAGAATTTAATAAATCTCAGCCAACAGCAGCTGTGACCTGAAAACTTACAGGTCTTGACCAAGCAGTAAAGTAGGCAATATTGGATATAAAAAAAATCTTGGATATAAGAAAAATCTTCAATGGTATAAGAATCTTGGCTCTTAGAAATATATTAGATCATAGAAAAGCCTTGAGCCTTTGGACAAATATAAATGTAATAAATTCAAACCTTGGGAATTCGAATTTGAATATGTATCAAAACTTTGACAAAAAAAACTTCATGCACAGATAGACTAATTTTACCATCAATAAAAACATGCTTCATGGAAAAAAAATTTGATTTGTTTGTTTGTTTGATTGGTGTTTAACGTCGTACTCAAGGGTATTTCACCTATATGACGGCGAATTGTCCACTTCACACTGTACACAGCCTAATTACAGTGGAAAACCGAGAATAAACCTCACAAAAACCAACCCCGCGTTTGCCGGAGCCACAGCATGTGACTCGCTCATATACCTGATGGTTGACTCGAACCCGTGAATGGTAAATCGAAGCAGGTTAAGTTAAGAGGCGCACTCACTACCACTGAGCCACGGCCCTACTATTTTGAAGTCATGAATTGTTACAGCAGGACATGCCACATCAGTGCCTTAACAAAGTATGTACATGAGCGTGGCATTACAGTACAAACAGAATATTTTTCAAAATACATTAATGATTCCATATTCGATAATCTGAATTAAACTTTGTTTTCCAAACCATGTTGCAAGGATTTTTAAATTATCTTTTGAAGAAATAAAAATTCCCTATTTGTAACCTAAATATTCACAAATATTTGGACTCTCCATAAACTGCTCTGAATGTTATAAGATTTACCTTAAAAAATAAGGTAACCTTTTCTTGTCAATACACATGTATTACGGTCAGATTAATTCCATACTCATAGCATTTCAGTTGACAGCTGACCTTACTGGGCCATAAGGTCTTCTGTATAGCCTACTGCTAACTATGCAATAACTGTGGGTTATCACCCTGCATATCTTCAGTTCGACATTTTATATAATGACTTTCACATAAGCTTTTTTTGTATGACATTTACACTCTAGACATATAAACTTTCACAACAAAACATGGACCATTTAACCATTTTAAACATGATTAAGCAATTGCAATTAATTGTTTTTTTTTTAATTTGATTATTGTGGGACGCCAATAGTGTTTCACTAACAATATGACAGGGCCACCTAGGGAGAGATTGGGCAATTCCTGTAAAGGGAGGTAATCTTAGACCTATAATACATGTAGCTATGGTAAACTTGCAAGACAAAACAGGCATGGAGTTTCATCCATTTATGTATGTTTTGGAGAGGTGGGACGAGAGGGGCAAGTTTTCCACCATGCTTCCCTGAGGGCAAAGGGCATGTTTTCCTTAAGGGTAAAGAGTGTGATTGCCTGAACTTAAAAGGAGTGTTTCCCTAGGGGTAAAGGGGGTGTTTCCCTAAACATAAAAGGAGTGTTTCACTGAAAACAAAACATGCATTGAATTTCATCCATTTATGTATGTTTTGGAGAGGTGGGACAGGAGCGGCAAGTTTCCCCGCAAAGGTAAAAACTGCAAAGAGCATGTTTTCCTTAAGGGTAAAGAAAGTGTTTCCCTGATCTTAAAAGGAGTGTTTCCCTAGGGGTAAAGGGGGTGTTTCCCTGATCTTAAAAGGAGTGTCCCTAAGGGTAAAGGGGGTGTTTCCCTGATCTTAAAAGGAGTGTCCTTAAGGGTAAAGGGGGTGTTTCCCTGATCTTAAAAGGAGTATCCCTAAGGGTAAAAGGGGTGTTTCCCTGATCTTAAAAGGAGTGTCCCTACGGGTAAAGGAGATGTTTCCCTGATCTTAAAAGGAGCGTCCCTAAGGGTAAAGGGGGTGTTTCCCGGATCTTAAAAGGAGTATCCCTAAGGGTAAAGGGGTTGTTTCCCTGATCTCAAAAGGAGTATCCCTAAGGGTAAAGGGGATGTTTCCCTGATCTTAAAAGGAGTGTCCCTAAGGGTAAAGGGGGTGTTTCCCTGATCTTAAAAGGAGTGTCCCTAAGGATAAATGGGGTGTTTCCCTAAACATAAAAGGAGTGTTTCACTGAAGGGGTGTGTACGGAGAGTAAAGAGAGAGTTTCCTGTAAAGACAAAGGAGTGTTCCCTTTAACATAAAGGTAAGGTACTCCTGAAGGTAAAGGGATGTTTCTCCTGGGGATACGGTCTAATGCTTTATTGTGATATTGTGATATGAATCGGCAATAGGATCTGACGGTCAGGGATTACAATCACCAATATTTATAAATAACCTAATGTCAAAAGTTTGGTGAAATTGGAAACAATAAATCTATACAAGTCTTGTTTACTATGACTTTATTACCATATGGATGTGCTGCTTTTGTTAACACTAAAAGTTTTAATATTTGAATTTCTGCTGATAAGTTTCACATAGTAGAGAATGGTGACAACTCCAGAAAATGATGAAAATCAATCATTCATGCTGATTATATATTTTTGTTTGAAATATATTTCGTTTGACTATATACTTTGGTTTATTCAAACCAAGGCTTGTAGATGGTTTAAATGAAAGGGAATATATAAGCTATGTCAAACATGTATAGTTTAAATGTTTATTTATATGCTTCATCGAAACCATTAAAATATGGCTACTGAAGCCAATGAACATAATTTTTTTTTCCTGGGTGTAAAGAAAATGTTTCTTTTAAGGTAATTACGATGTTTTCCTGAGGGTTAAGGAGTTGGTTCATAGAGGGTAAAAGAGGGGTTGCTTCATAGAGGGTAAAAGAGGGGTTGCTTCATAGAGGGTAAAAGAGGGGTTGAACATTATCAGTTACATTTATTTTAAAGTACTGGGGCACATTACATAACGTTTTTGTGGGGTGCGGGCAAGGCTATTCAGCCAATCAGCTGAAAAGCACAAGATGATCGAAATCTTTCTCATGAATTTCAATTTAGATGATCAACAGGTGATTGATCGGTTTGATTGTCTTATATTTCGAGGCTTGCACTCTGTTTCAATATAAAAAACTATCAAACGTTTATCTTTTCAACTCCCAAAATTTAAAAAAAGATTTCAAATATAATTTCAATCATAGATCTTATTTACATAATGTCCCAGGGAGAATCAGACTTTTTTGCCAATTTGGGGAATCTTAAAATTTAACTTTTCAAAGAAGATTCCCCAGAAAATGTTTCCCTGTGTACCATATTTACATTTCCCCAGATGCAACCAAGCAAAAAGCTTCTAGTAGCATACAAGGATGGAAAAAATTCTGATTATCTCACAGTATTGAGTAATAAAAACTATTTCTTATAACCATTGTTCCTGTACCCTTTTAAGGATGACGCAAGAACATATGTTACCTAATCGCCGAAAAAATGTTGATTTTGTTATCAATGAGTGTTTACTTATTCATAATAGAATATATTTTAATTTTTTTTTAAAGCCAGGATACAGGTTTATCAGATGACAGTGAGATTTAGAAGCAATTTCTGAACATAAACAAAAACAAAAAAATACACCACAAATCGATTCATTATCAGATGAAGAGTTTATTGACTGCATAAAACTATAGCAGGAGGCGTATATGAATTTACATCAATAATTAACCACCTTAACATCTCAAATAAACCATTTCATCACTTATTCTTAAAATTAAGCATGATCTTTTCATAGTATTTGCTGTACCCTCACAGTTAGACATCAGTGAACACAACTGAGGAGTGTACAACTTTCTCTTCCCAATAAAATTTTGTCTTAATCTTAAATCCCCTAAAATGGTGGCATAGAGTCGGGCCTGTGCTCTAAGGAGAACGGACTGAACAAGATCTTCCTAAACTTAAGCTTATTTAAGGAGGATCATTTTATAGGCTTACAGATTTATTTGCAGTTTGCGATTAAATTTGCATTTTGGCACTAATTATGACAAATTTTATAAACTTTTCACATCACTTTTTAAGTATAATCTGGTTGTCTTTTTGTTACAGTGTGTCTAAGTAATGCGATTGTTCATTTCAGGGTAGCCAAAACATTTTAAAGTCTAGAACCTAAGCCCTTGTTTGTGAACAGTTTCAAATTTAATTACTAAACTAATTTAAAAAATACAATAAAACAATTCTCTAAGATTTTACACATACCTGAGTATGAAAGTATATAATCAGTTGGTATATAAGTAATACACTCACAGTTAATCCCGTGTGGATGCCAATCAAGAGCTTAGGCAGACACCTGTCCACCTGTCCAATTGGACACTCTGAAGTGAACAATTGCCTCATTTTGACACCCTGTTTAAAAAACTTTAACATGCTGGAGATAGGAAAACTGTCAAAATTGGACACCCATTTATTTGAAAAGTGAAGCAAAAATACCATTTTGGACATCATACTTTTGATTTCTGGCTAGGTCCCTGATGCCAATAAACATCAATGAAACAAACAAAATACTTTGGAGCAGTCACCTGTCTCAATTCTGCGCATCTCATATCCACGACAACAGAAGATCATGAAGGTGTGACAGTCTTAAGCCCAAGCAATTTTTAAAAACAAAATAGGTTGATTAAAAATAAACATTTAAGTCTAGAACTTTTGAGACCTTAATATGTCGATTTGTTTGTTTGTTTCTTTGGATGCTTGGGGTTAACGCCCTACTAACAAATATTTCATTCATCCCATTGTGACATGCCAACCCAATGGGCCAAGGAAACTATCCTCGACACCACTGGCAACAAACAAAAGCAGGACAATTACAGGACAGGGACAGGAATGACAGGATAATACAAATACATCACAAACAGATCAGCTTCATGTTGTCCCTTCCTAAGCTCTGAAAGTTCAATATGATGAAGTATAAAGGTCATACATTATAATACTCTGATGGTTAATTACGAATATGTCAATATGTATAGTTATCTAAGAACAATGTCTTAAGATATTGCACAGTTAATTAATAACTGAAACATTACAGTCGGAAAAAATTTGCCAAATGACACTTTTTGACTATAATAGTCCAGAGCATTTTTTGCTATACCAAGGACAAAGTCGTAAATTGCAGTATTATTGAGATACTACAGACACAGCTGCAATAGTACTGTTGTGGTACCCAAGGAGTAAGGACACAGCTGCAATAGTACTGTTGTGGTACCCAAGGAGTAAGGACACAGCAGCAATAGTACTGTTGTGGTACCCAAGGAGTAAGGACACAGCAGCAATAGTACTGTTGTTGTACCCAATGAGTAAGGGCACAGCTGCAATAGTACTGTTATGGTACTAAGGAGTAAGGGTACAGCTGCAATAGTATTGTTGTTGTACCCAAGGAGTAAGGGCACAGCTGCAATAATACTGTTGTGGTACTAAGGAGTAAGGACACAGCTGCAATAGTATTGTTATGGTAATAAGCAGTAAGGACACAGCCTCAATAGTACTGTTGTGGTACTAAGGAGTAAGGACACAGCTGCAATAGTACTGTTATGGTACTAAGCAGTAAGGACACAGCCTCAATAGTACTGTTATGGTACTAAGGAGTAAGGGTACAGCTGCAATAGTACTGTTGTGGTACCCAGGGAGTAAGGACACAGCTGCAATAGTACTGTTGTGGTACTAAGCAGTAAGGACACAGCATCAATAGTACTGTTGTTGTACCCAAGGAGTAAGGGCACGGCTGCAATAATACTGTTGTGGTACTAAGGAGTAAAGACACAGCTGCAATAGTATTGTTATGGTACTAAGCAGTAAGGACACAGCCTCAATAGTACTGTTGTGGTACTAAGGAATAAGGACACAGCTATAATAAAACTGTTGTTGTACTAAAGAGAAAGAACACAGTTGCAATAGTACTGTTGTGGTACCCAGGGAGTAAGGACACATCTGCAATAGTACTCTTGTGGTACTAAGGACACAGCCTCAATAGTACTGTTGTGGTACCCAAGGAATAAGGACACAGCTACAATAGTGCTGTTGTGGTACCCAAGGAGCAAGGGCTTAGGCAGACACCCGTCCAAATGGACCAGCTGAAATGAACAATTGCCTCATTTGGACACCCTGTTTCAATAAACTTTAACAGGCAAGAGATAGGAAAACTGTCAAAGTGGACACCCAGTTATTTGAAAAGTGAAGCATAATGACCCTTTTGGATGCCCTACTTTGGATTTCTGGCTAAGCCCCTGCCAAGGAGTAAGGGCATGGCTGCAATAGTACTGTTGTGGTACCCAAGGAGCAAGGACACATACTTAATACACAGTTACAATACAAAGGACACTGTTCACTATAATTTAAAATGTGAAGAAAATAATTGACTGGTGAAAATTGAAAAAATAATGCATGGGTATCATGTTTTAGGATTTGGAGAGAAATTTGTGATCTTACATTTTGTGTTCCTGATAAATTAGACATTTTATCCAGGTGTGCATTTCAACATATCATAAATACAAAACAGTGGGGTGCCTTCTCTGCTATGATAATCTTATTAATCTCCAATGTTACAATTTCAACTATTCCTTAATTTGCCAACATCAAAACTCCATTAAAGACTCAAATTAAAATAATAATAAGATAAATTTTTAGTTAATTCTTTGTATTAGCTTAAAGTTTAATAAATAATTAAATTTTAAATTCAAGGTATCAATTTTTATTTTCAATTCCGGTGGACAAGGTCGAGTAAGGTCTTAAAGACAGTCATTCTCTATTCCTTTATGTACCCTCGGTAAGGACTGATAGCTACACACATATACATTGCCAGGCTAACTAAGATCAAAGTGAAATGGTCATAATGCATGTACCATTGAACATTCAAATTCATGTACCACTTTCTTACAGTGTATTGCTTCAGGTGGAATATCTGGGCAACCAGCAAAAGATTTGTTGGTTTGTTTGTTTGAATGGTGTTTAACGTCGTACTCAAGGGTATTTCACTTATATGATGACGGACACAAATACAGAACATCACACACAAATCT
>JARFOD010156953.1:0-11418 GCA_031763545.1 Mopalia muscosa | reverse complement strand
GGGTATTTTACTTAGAACCTTGGAGATGTGTTCATAATTATATTGTTTGGATTGTTGGGAGCAAATGCTGGCAAATTATAAAATGTCTGAAAATTGCGCATACGAAAGTTCGAAACGTTTTAAAGGTCAATGGTTGGAATCCAGTATAGTTACAAGTATGTTTTGTTATCTGTTATGACAAAAAGGTATGACAAATGCAAAACAAGGTAAAAACGTCGTCTGTTTGCAACTTATGTTTTTTTCGTAAAGGCACTAATATGGCTTCTGCTTTATTATCCGTGACTTTCGTGGCAAAATTTGTATTGCGCGGAAAGCATCAAAGCGAGAATTCCTGAGAGGCATATACGTCACACCACCGTAATGTTGATATAAGACAATAGATAGTTACATACAGCATTAACAACAAGTCAATAGAAATCTGACAATAAAGTTCTCTGGTGTCATATTGGTGCCTTTGAGTGAGTATTTTTCGACGGCAGTCTTGCTGGGTTTTCTAAGTATTGAAGGAACATTAATTTTCCAGCAGAACAAAATTGTATAGCAAGAGAAGTGGAAGTGTGGATATTATAGTTGATGTAAGCCTCCAATAATAATATCAGTAAAAAAATCTGCCAAACGCTGCGAACTTCTAAAGAAAAAAGTTTACTCTTTTAAATGTAGGCTAAACTTTTGCGCTATCGGTCTTTGTTTAATCCGGCAGCATGTAGCCTACATTGTCTGGTTTTAAATAGACGCAACGGTTATTACATGCACATTGTAATCAAACATATACCATGCATATATGAACACAGAAATATATACAGACTTGTAAATAAAACGTTGAATAATTAATAGATACAGCCACAATTGTCCACTATTGAAAAAACTGCTGGTTCGGATCTGGACCGTTATCGTCTTGATGTAGGCCAAGGTAGTTGTGTCGACATTGGACCAGAATCAAAATAATTCGGACCAATTATGGATTAACCTTGGGGGATGCGGTATTCTGGCTTTGGACTTGCTAATTATGACCCACAAACGGCTCATTCAAGGTGAATACAGGTAGCCATAGTCACGAAGGTACAGGCGCTAAATCGGCGGCCGTAATCGGACCAATTCGAATAGCATGATTGACCCGAAATTGGCCCATTACGCAAATGTTATCCAATCACTCAGTCAATCGATCAACCAGACCGATCGGTCAGACAACCTTAACCGCTATTGTATTTGAGTGTAACTACGTAGGTTACAGGGATAGTTTGTTTGAAGAGTAGCAAATTTGTCTTTACTAAGCACTGGAGAAAAATCAATTTTCCGGTATTATGGAAACACTTCACTTCTTAGTTGTGCTAGTGTTAATTTTTGTTGAAATACATCGCCGTCATAAAAGGTCAAATCCCCTTAAGCACCGGTGTAAAACAACCAATCCACGGATAGCTTAGACAAGTGAGGACTGAGAAACATTTCAGTTTGTGAATTCTTACGCCTGCCAATGACAAGAGGATGGAATCATTCGAACACCGGGAAACTACTTTCCATAGCTATAGGCCATTGGATAGGGTTAATGGGAATATCATTGATTCACTCTAAAAACGTCATGTTAATTCGTGTATTGTGTAATGTTTTAAAACATTCTATAGATTTAGTGTGTGGAGTAATCAGTATTTGGTTACTCCCGTTCGTTCTAAATGCCAAAGTTCGTACTTGTGAAACAGGTAGATCGTTCAATGGTGCTTCATCCAGACAACCTGGCATTTTTATTTATCAAAGGCGGCTTATTCTGTAAATAGCTCACGTGGTTTCCTAGGTGATGAGTGGTTATATAAACTTGCGTAATAATAACGTTGAATGTTATTTGCAAACATTCTATGGAACTTCATGTATTATTCATGCACGGACCATCTTGCCCTTGTCAACTGGCTTCCGATGTTTTTTTTTCTGTGTGCCAGAAACTGGCCTCATAGGTTTCGGAAACCAGCTAACTGGGAACAAGAGAGCTGACCAAAGATACATATGAGTGAAAGTAGGTCTTCTCCACGGTAAAACCGAGGACAACTGAAGTGAGACACCGTGACTTATGAGCACAGTATTACAAAACAGCTGGAAATAATCGTAGGAGTTTTCCGTGTAACTGCCGCTTAAGTCTTCCTTGTAATTGCTTCCGTGACAACGCAAAAAATAAGCAACAGCCAACATGTCTTTATGATTTCTTTGGCTAAACAAGTTCATTGGCAATTTGAAATTAATGGGTTAGCCAATTGTCAATGAAGTAATAATGCGTTACACCCAAATAACTGATTGTACTCATCAAATCTATAACTACAAGCTCACCCACCGTCTAGTGGACTAAATTTTATAGCCAATGCCTATTTCGGACCCCTCTCCTTTCGACGCAATGCAGATAGAAACTTGCTTAATTCCCCAAAACTGTTCTTCGTATTGACGAAGTCTATTGAACTCACTTTGAGCAAAATGTCGATAAAATTATTTACTTACCCAAGAATAAACAAGAAAAATAAAATAATTAAAATAAAGCAGTAAATCAGTAGTTATCTAATACAATGGACTTACGCAGTGTGTTTTATATGCTTCTAATCATGATTGACTCTCGTTTTTGATTGATAAAGCATTTCCGATTGTTGGCCCGGATTATAACATGCTTTTGATAACCTTTTGACAGTTTGGTTTGGTAACAATAAATCACGCCTAGAATAGGCTCTCATTCCGCTAAAGATATTGTTGGCTTTTTTCTGTCGATATTAATCCAATGCCAACATTATTATTGCATCTTGATAAAATGTACATCCTGTATATCAAAGCTTTCCAAAACATGTACATAAAAAATGCAAAAAGTTTTTTTTTTTCTCCAAAATCCACTGAGTGGTGCAGTAATAAGGCCTAAGCTCTTCTTTTATTTATTTTATATATATTTAAAACTGCTAAATGGACCATCTGCTGAATAATGTGATCATTTCCAGGCTAACCATACCTTTATATTGCATAATTTTAAACAGTATCTGCTTGTCTGTGGTTTTGGTCTTAGATTACCAATTCCAGTTTCTCTAAGTCGTCTTAGTTCAGGTTGCAAAAAAATTATACAGTGCGGCTCATCATAGTAAACTAATATTGTTTTTTGACACTCTCCCCGGTCGCTAATCACCGCTCGTAAGTTTGTATTGAACTTTATATTACGTCAATCTAGTTTGGTTATTGACAGCTTTGGCAGACTGTTATTCCCAGGAACATAGTGTTTCTTGTGCAAATAATTTTTAAAAGGGTTGGTGGTGATGGGGGGATTATTATTTTACAAGAAACCAGGAGATGTCTTTATTTTGCGTGTATATTTTTGTTATATCGATTATCTGTCTTCAACGTGGTAGTATCATAGGCGTCGAAAGACACTATCACAGCACAATGAGGCGATGGTCCAGCGGCCGCCTACGTACCGAAGCTCTCGAGTTCAGCACAGCTGCATGCGCATTCTGGGCATTAACTAATGTGGTCAACTATGAGTTTTAATATCAGTTTTGAATGTTTTTTCTTTGGTTATTCTATATTTTTGAAAAGTTTAATATTTTTAGCTCGCTATAAGCCACCAGATCAATTATTTGTAGTGGTTTCTTTAACGTTGCTTACTCATAGATCCCGGTATCTTCAATGCAGTCTTACGCTTTATTGATGCTTACTCACAGGCGCTGTGAAAAATGATGCGAGGGAACAGGGGCCGCGAGGGCCCCGGATAAACACATCCGCAAGCTTTTTTTGTTTGTTTTGCCATACATCTCTATTCAACTAATATTTCAGTCTCCCAGAGACAAGTTTCTAAAAAGATTTTAATCTCGGATTGTTTAGATTTGTACTTCTGTTGTGTGATATAAATTCTGTTGTATGAATAAATTAGAGTACGGCTTTAAACCTGAATAAAAAAAAACTAAAAAATTTCTACAGTTAGAATAGTTGAGTAATTCATTAAATAAGTCCCCCAGCCATGTAGTCCCATGTGGTAGGACATATCATTCGGGCCATTTGAGAAATCCATCCTCCGGTTACTGAATCATGGTATTTCTGACCGTTTGGAATTACATTTAAAGAAAAACAGGTCAAACGCAGATAATACGTTAATCTAATTAATACAGATAATGCTAAAGGCACAGTTGTGCTGCTTCTATATAGGTCAATCGTTACTACTGCGAAGTAGAGTGCTTAGCATTTGAAAGTTTCACAAAATGTTGTGCTAGTGCATCTTATTCACAGTGACATTGTTGTTTTAAATAAACAGAGCAATTTTTTAAATTGTTTTTGGAATTCGATTTCAGTCTTTACAAAGTAAGCCATATGGCTTTATAAATGGTTTTAAACCAGATACAGTTTAAAGCGCACCTTCTCGAAATAGGTGGAATATCGCTTTCGGCTGATTCTAACACAATCCTGTGGCCCCAAAGCATGCCTTGTAGCAAGCGAGAAAGCACAAAGTAACTGGACACGATTGCAAGACCATTGGATAAGGCCATAATCTGTCCGATATAACATGTTGTATACCTTAAGTGATTGGTGTTATGAACACGCAGCCCGGCAGCAATCAGCCAACAACACGTTACCGTCACCTGCACGCTCTCAAATTGCACACGTTCAGCCACTTGCCATAAAGATAACTAAAAAAAAAAAACACTGGGGATTGAACTCAATCTGCAATACTACAGGTTGGGGTTGTGGGTTGTGCCTTAAACACAATTATCTAACTCTTGGTTGCATTCCTCACGTTTAAATAAAATTTCATTTAAATTTCTCACCAAAGTTGACACGTTTTTGGGAGGCAGGCGATAGCGGTGGATCAATTTTCAACTACTACCACGGATTCAGGTAGGGTTAAAGCGAAGAAATAAGCCGTTGTGCTAGACTTGTAACGGCATGTTGTCATATATATTTTTATTTCACGCTGCATTTTCAGTGCTGTCATTGGTAAGAATATATTCATTTATTAAATGTGAACAATGCAGCGTGTACATTCTAGTCATTTTCACCAAGTTATCATCGGCCAGACACTTGTTTATTTGTTTTTTTCACAACTGAGAGAGAAACGACTGTGACACCAAACATTTCGGACAACTGAATCCTTGTTTGAATTCTTCGTCCCAACTTGTTCTTGCGAATTGGGATAACCAACGTTAGCGGTGTTGTTTCTTTCCTTGGTGGAGCACGTTGTACCCAATGCTGTACATGTGTATTAAACAACAAGTGGATTTTGCCCAGGGCAATCATGATTTTAAAATCTTTCTGTCCTGATGTCAATGCCCTCGTCAATCTAAGTTTCACCACTGCATGGGAACACTTTGAATCCGCAAGTGTATCGTTGGGTTGTATTTTGGGCTCATCAAGTTTACAGTGTTGTTCAGGAATTATTCGCCTATTAAATGTGCATCATTTCACCCATTGTTTGATGGTCGGTGCCGCAAATCCCCCATTGTGAACCCAAAGATGACAGTTATCTTAAGTTGCAGAAGCGATCATGAACGACAAATGTTCGAGAACAAAACTATACATAGGTTATAGTCATAGTACAGAAAACTTTATATAACTGCCGTTTATAAAAAAACACTATTGTTTCCATTGGTTTCAGATGTGATGAATCCCACTTCCACATCCGCCATGGTAATATAAAATTTGTTGTTGTTATTGAAATACATTCTGTGTTAGTGAGCATGATCCCATCTGAATTTGTAGTTTATTGGAGCCCATTATTTAAACTATAACGAATCTATAGGTTAAACTAGACAACTACATTGAAGGTCACATCGATTATAGC
Source organism: Mopalia muscosa (assembly GCA_031763545.1). Classification (NCBI taxonomy): domain Eukaryota; kingdom Metazoa; phylum Mollusca; class Polyplacophora; order Chitonida; family Mopaliidae; genus Mopalia; species Mopalia muscosa. The sequence goes on along the minus strand of JARFOD010156953.1, from coordinate 5,636 downwards.
CAGATATTCGGTTTCAATATATCACACAAGAGAAGACAGCATTTTAAATATTCTCAAAAAGTCATATTAAAATAAAGTTATACGATTAAGGTGTGGTATTAACCCATGGGTTATATATATAATCCGCCTTCTTGCGCAAATACCAGATTCCTATAACGATTTACTCCGTGATACATGGTAACGTAACCATTACTTGAAATCGATTCTTAGCTGTGTGTTGTGAGAAATCACAAGTTAATTTGATAACCTTCACGCGGTCACCGAGAATAGAAATTAATTCCCGTTGTCAAGCAGACAGCTCGTTTCAACAAAGGGCACGAGTGTATTTAACTGTCTACAGTTTGTTAAACAGACCTATTCTTTGTAATAAACATTGTTTGTTTATTATAAACTCACAGAAATAAATAGAAACAAAACAAAAAATTTGTTGTGTTACCACACCTATCTGTGTGTCACTATGCAAAGTATATATATTGTATGCATATAAAAGTGCTGTGTGTGTATTTGCTTAACATTTCTATTAATTTTAAAGCCATCGTAAGCGAATGCTGATGGAATGACATGCAGATAAAAGAATTGAAAACAGTGCTGAAGTGAGTGTTATGACTTGTGTAATATACTCCGTGGTCGACTTTTTGTCCACGTAGAACCTTGCTAATTGCAAAATCAATAGTAAATCAATTAGGTAATGGGTCCTATGGAATGCTATTCGGTAGGAATGGTAGCCGGGCTTCGATAACTTAGGGCTGAGTGACCAAATTGTTTTAAAATGGACTAGGAAACTTCTGGCATAATATCGTACTAGTACAATGCAATACACTCTGGTTCAACACATTCCGCCAATGTATATAGACAGTTCATCCTATCGATTACAGAATTATCTTTATCGAGATATTTACGACAAGAAGACTTCCTGATATATCTAAATGTGATTGTTGGATTCTCACTGCATTTACGTCCACGCAGGCTTACGTTAGCTATTTCCCCTTTTCTTGAATATTGCTTTAATAATCAAAGTGTTTTCAGATATGTGTACACATTGTACAGTTTGGCTTATCTATGAAATCCACATATGGTGGCCCAACAAATGTGCATTTACAGAATACATGTAAGATTCTAAGGTTTAAGAAGATAAAACGTAATGTTACTCTTTAAATAGTTAAATTCTATTATTTTAGTTGTCATGGTCACTCTTTTTATGTCAAGTAGGTCCAACAACTTTCAATTGAATCCCTGTTGGTTATCCACTTTATGTGCTACCCCGTTTCCTCCTCATTTTGTCTTACTTATGTTGATAAACTTTGATTTAATTGCTTTTTCATGATAATATGTAGGTCTTCAACATGACCTGTCGGCATCTTACACACAATTTCATTTAATAGAGCTTATGGAACAGCTTTCTAAGTTATATGTCCGTCAGTCAAGCGGCTATTGACTCTAGATCCATCCATCTATCAATGCGTACATGTATAAGGAACATGACATTTTTTTCAATGTCAATTACACCGTGTGATCGTAGTAAACCGATTGGAATGTGTCGTGGAAAAGACCTTAATCGCAAATTATTATAATAAAAATAAAGATCACCTTAGTTTAACGTGTAATACTTCATGGCGCGATATAGACCAATAATATTCAAGGGTGCACACTATTGTACAATAAGGCCTGTTTGTATTTAACGACTGTTCTTCAGCAGTTTATACGTTATGATCATTTCTTTGTTGTTAAACGCCATTCTCTGTGAATTAAAATTAAGAGGAAACTGTCATATCGCTAAAGGTTTTCCCCTGAACTATTCTCCATAGAAGTTCTTTGAGTACCATGGATACGCGAGATACAAGATCGTTATCAAGGGTAGGCCTACCTCGGATTGACTCTACATTTAACTTCACAGTATTTTCGTTATTTTGGCATAACACTTTCTTAGTTAGAACATATAACTGTTCAGAAAATGTTGTAGGTTGAAACCCCTCCGGGAATCGAACCCACAACCCTCAGAGTGAGGCACCGAATCGCCAGCAGAGTAAATGCAGGCTACCTAGACAACTCAGCCACCCGACCTTCTACAAATATAGAAGGTCAGTCAGCTGGAGTCTAGATGGCGTACATTCACTACCCCTTTGATAGGAGAGTGACACAGCTCCCAAAGCTGAAAGCAATGAATAATTGTTGTGTCTTTTTAGAAAGTGAAGATTAACAGTATTTTCGTTATTTTGGGATAACACTTTCTTAGTTAGAAGATATACCTGTTCAGAAAATTGTGTAGGTTGAAACCCGTCCGGGAATCGAACCCACGACCCTCAGAGTGAGGCACCGACTCGCCAACAGTAAATGCAGGCTACCTAGACCACTCAGCCACCCGACCTTCTACAAAAATATAGGGTTAGTCAGCTGGAGTCTGGATAGCGTACATTCACTACCCCTTTGATAGGAGAGTGACACAGCTTGCAAAGCTGAAAGCAATGAATAATTTTTGTGTCTTTTTAGAAAGTGAAGATTAAGGAGTATGCCAGAACACAAATTTAATTACTGGTTGTCTACGAAGTATTTTATCGGGAAGTGCAATGAGACACGTGACTACTTTACTTTATATTTTAAATGTCCAAGTAACAATTCAGAGGCCAATTTGAGTGAAGTTTATTGGTTTCACTCACCTGGTCAAGACCTATACTAGTTTGTCAGCAAGGTTATTAGGTATTTAATACAAGGCGCTGGAGAACAAAACACTGCTTAAGATATCAGTGGGTTTGGTATATAATAAATCGCCTGAGCTGTTATATAATTGTAGAACGATACTGCTCGGTTTTCTGGTTACCCCATCTTCATACACAGTTTATACTCAGGAATATCGACTGTTAAATCCGGATAAATTACATCCACATACAACTGAGTGCTACTGTCCTGTTATTTAGTTCAACATGACTTCTTACTAGACCTAAAGGATTTATACATTTAAACCAACACACGTTATCTGCGTTACAAGATAACTGCTGTTGATTACTGTCGATGTACCGCTTAGTCAATATTTTAGCTACTTAACGACTGTTTAAAACAAGCATTTCCGTTCCTTCAAAACAACAGCATACAAGTGTTGAAGAGCAGGAGGCGTTACTATAGTTACAAAACAATCATGTCTGAGTTCCAACAATTGTCCTATCATTAGCTTTTCTCGAGAGAGAACTCTAGAACTAAGGGAACCGATTTAGCTTAATTCAATCAATATCAGCTTCTGAAATTGTAATGGGAACCTTTTAAGATATGTTGTAGGCCTATTGAATTTTTAATATTAATAATAACAAAAGATCAACAAAGAATAACAAGGAAATGTCGCTGATGAATGACTAACTGAAATACCGATGTCAAACTGAGACAATTGTATGTTTTATTATCGATGTTCTGTCAGTATATAACAGAGATTGTTTAAAGATTTAGAGTATAGTTAGCCATATTGGTTGTATTTCCCAAGTGCCTTGCCGAGTTGATGCACGATGTGGACGTCGTTATTAATTTATATTTCATTTTCATTTTACTAAAATAATTTTGTTCAGTAAACCAGGGATGATAATAACTCTAACAATTCTACACATTTGGTTTTACACATAAGAAATTTAGGCTTGTATATAAATAACTTAGGCGATTCCCTGAAAAAGTGATACAATACTGCAAACAATTGAGTTGCATATATTTTGTTAAGAGTTGGAGTGTATTTTGTTGTCACAGTGATTGGATTTCTAGCACAAAGGCCTTGTTTCCTTTCCTGGAAAAGTTAATCGCCTAATACTTGATAGGTCGCCTGTAATCTAGCTTTTGTCACAAGTTGTGTGGAATTCTAGGTTAAATCAATAGCACGCATGCTGTTGCAGAGATACGAGAGAAGTGTTCCTTGTATGTCAACGAGCTCGTTTCACCACAGGACACGACCAAAAAATGGTGGCTCTAATAATGTTACAGAGAGATTTCCTGATTAAAATTGTGTACAATGGAGATATCAAGTGATCACATTCCTTTCTGGGAATCGTAATGTTTTCACAAACTTACCTATGTAATTATAAACTATGGTGTTATTATGGCTTATCAAGAATTAATTTCTACACAACAAATAAACAGACTAGCCCAAAATACCTTTGTTTAGCTAAGTTTGCTATTTATAAAATAATCAAATAGGCTGCATATTCCTAAAACCAAAAATAAATCCGAACTACTTGGAATAGTGCGCCACATTCGCCCTTCGGTTTACTCATGGAATCCAGTGTAAACCGAACAATCCTCTACAGTAGAATGTTTTTGGCAGTAGGAAGAATTCATAGTTTACCTTTTACTTCGTTCATCATTCCCTGAAATGCTTTCCTATACCCTTATACTTTTTCTTGCCCTATATAAAACAACTTATCGGATATCCTCGTCATTATAAAAATGTAAGGAACTTTTTAAAAACTGTGTTAATTTCCTCAAAAATCTTGGGAAATATTTGTATGATTTCAGCTGAGCGATCGACGTTTGATCCAGTTTTTGTAAACTTGTGTAGGTTCATGGAATATGGAGTTCAGTTCAATGTCGGTAGTTGGGACTTTACATGTGCTTGGACGTAAAATTCCCTCGAGTGAAAATCTCAAATCAGTTTATAGTGACTTACAATGCACGACAACAGATTCGGCCTACAGATTTATTGGAATCAAAGCGAAATTCATTGCTGTCCAGATTGGATGCTGCTAGGGGTCGGAACTTTTCTAGGACGAATTTTCAAGTTTATCAGGTAACCTGAAGCAGTTTTAAGAAAAAATGGGATTTCGTCTGCTAAAGTTAACAAAGTTAACTTTGCCATGTTTTATAAAGTTGTGTTTCCAAAGAAAATTTGGGGTACAAGAGACAATCAACCAGTTCGTAAAAGTAGCATAAGTGACAATTAAAACTTAATTAACTTCTATTGCACGTTTTTCAGTCAAGAAACATTTTTATACCACGTCATTTGTCATGCACGAATAGTCGATACTTGTCTTCTCTGGTACAATTTTTTAGATATAAATACTTTGGTCCAAAATGCATAGTGCAATTTCCAATACAACATCATGTTTATTATCCATGTGTTTTGAGCTTTTTTTCGATTTAGAGTTTCACGTTGACAGATCTATAAATAGTAACAGGCTGCTTCTCGCTAAAGGATTTCACGGCCTTGACACAGGGTCAATGGGTCAACTCTAAGACCGAAAGTAGTTCCGAGATTCAGACTATACTGAAACGGAATTCAAACTAGGTTGATAGGGAATCGGAAAATTCCACTCTGTATCAGTATAGTGACACGCATAGGTATATGCTAAATACATGTTATCACCACACTGTGCTGTTCTGACTGCTTGTATCATCAGCTCGAGTGCTTTGAGCAGACTGGCAGTAGCGACTGAGACCGTAGAGGTCGAGGTTGCTACGGCTAGCCTGCTCAAAGCACGAGAACTTTATGGTCTTGCGGTCGCTTTCGTTTTGTTGATGTGTGATGTATAGCAATTGACATACAGATTACGTCGCGCACGTGAGAAACTGAATTTTGACAAACGCGTCGAAGCTGATTGTTTGATTGTTTGATTGGTGTTTAACGTCGTACTCAAGGGTATTTCACTTATATGACGACGGACAGAAATACA
>JARFOD010156942.1:0-12199 GCA_031763545.1 Mopalia muscosa | reverse complement strand
CCTTCACCCATTGGGCTGGCACGTCGTCATATAAGTGAAATACCCTTGAGTACGACGTTGAACCCCAATCAAACAAATAATCTAATACATTAGATTGTATGCTTTTCCTGTTGAATAGGTTTACCAGAAAATGAGGTGTAAAGATGAACCTATGCTTAAACATATTGAAGAATTATTAACAGATTTAGGACCAGGTGAGTTAGAGAGTGTAACAGACTTATATCTGACACATATATTCATAAGACCAGTGTGGCTTCCTTTATCCATTGGGATAATATTTTAAAGATATTGAGTAATTAACCAGAAACCTGGAATTTAAAAAAAAAAAATGAAGTTATTATTATTGGATAAAATGGAGGTTCTTAATCTTAAAATCCAGTGTCAAACAGTCCAGTGCCCTGCATCTTTTGCTGTTAGCCATAGTTTGTAAGCAGGACTGGTGGCCCTTCCTTGATCAGCTAAAACTTGGTATATATAAATCTTGATAACCTCAGTAATTGCAGGGGGGTTTCTAGAAAGTTTCATCTCGGTTCACCTTAGGTTAGCAATGTCGAGGAAGAAGTGGACAATCTGTCATGTACATGTATGTACTGCCTTCATTGATTATTCGATGACAAAATTTGTCAAAATCAGTAGTAAAATGCAAATTTAGGCAAAGACTGCACATTATCTGGTAAACATATAAATCGATCCCCCTAAATTAAGTTTGCGTAAAGTTAGGGAGACCCTGTTCTGTTCGTTCTCCCCAATAGCACACCCTGTAACATGAAGCATTTTTTGCCCTATACAGGATTGCCATTTTGTGTATTTTGCCGTATTAGTGTTTACATCATATGTACTGTTTCTCTACGTAGGTGATCCTGATGAGGATGATGATGATGAGTGTCAGGGTAATGGTGAGGCTGAAGGTGGGGAGGACATGGAGGAAGGAGACTGGGAAACCGATTCAGAAACGGAAGAAGAAACTGGTGATATGGACCATTCATGAGACAGGCAGACCAAATGGAATGTGTGGAACGTACGAAATGGGTTCAAAAGTCTGAATGGTGGGGGATTGAAAAAAATCATTTTTCAATGATTGAAAAAAAATATGGAAGATTTACTTGTTTTGTCGAAAATAAAATGGCTGTTAAAAAAATTGTGAATTCAGAATCACTACTTTTTTTGGAATCAAGATATTATGAAGTGTTGTTCTAATTTAAGTATGTCATGTGCAGTTACTTCCCCTGATTGCCAGAAATCTGTAGATCTTGCACTGTTGTCAACTATTGTGTTGATATATTTATTTTTAAGTATTTCTCCTGTGAATGGCCTTATGGGACTTTCTTGGCTCAATAAATTTGAGCGAGATGGTTTGGCCAGTTAAATAAATTCGGCCCGTAGGTTGTTTCTTATTGTCCACCACTACTATAGTAGGGGGGGGGACTTAGAAATGCTACTCGGTGTCCATCCGCCCGTCACAAATGCTTGTGAACACGCTAACTTGAAAATAAATTCACTGATTAACGTCAAACTTGGAATGTAGCTTCCACTGGTTAAGAATTTGGATCGAATTGCAAATCACATCATGATGGCCATTATTACATAATTTTAGCATATTCATGTCTGTTTGTGCTGTGAACACGATAAGTAGAGAATAAATTCTCAGATTAACTTCATACTTTGTAAATAGCTTCCCCTGGTAAAGACGGCGGATGGTATTGCAATTCACAAAATTCACTAAAACAAAATGGTTGTTATTACATAATTTTAGCATATTCATATCTGTAGACGTTGTGAACACGATAAGTAGAGAATAAATCAATGGATTAATTTGAAACTTGGTATGTTGCTTCCTCTAGTAAAGACGGCGGATGGGAATGCATTTCACCAAATTCTGTAAAACAAAATGGCCACTATTACATAATTTTAGAATATTCATGCCTGTATGTGTCATGAACACAATAAGTAGAGAATAAATTCACGGATTAACTTCAAACTTTGAAGATAACTTCTTGCCTTTAAGATAATGAATCAGGTCAAATGTCACTTTGTTTCATAAAACAAGAAGGCCACCATTGCATCACTTTATAATAGTCATTACCAGTACTGTATATGTTGTGAAGACTAACTTTGTAACAAATTCACGGATTAACTTGGAACTTGAAATATAGTCTCCTCTTATTAATATAACAGAAAGGACTGCATTTCATCAAATTCCGTAAAGTAAAATGGCCGGCATAGCTTAATTTTTCAATAATCATATCTGTATATGCTGTTAACATGGTGCCTCTGCAACAAATTCCCGCAATAACTTTAAATAGAGTCCCCTCTTAAGACAAGAGATAGGATTAAATTTCATCAAATTCTGTAAAACAAAATGGTCGCCAATGCATCATTTTGCAATATTCAAGCCTACATGTTCACAGTTCTGAACATAATCATTTTGAGATCAAATTCACAGATTAACTTGAAACCTGAATTAGCTCTACTAAGACATAAGATAGGATTGCATTTCATCAAATTCTGCTAAGCAATATGGTCCCCATTGTATAATTTTTTTAATAGTCACACCTACATGATAATATCTCCAAATTTCGCATAACTAAATGACAGCCATTGTATATTTTTAATACATTTAAACTTGGAAAATAGTTTCCTCCAGTTAAGAAACTGATGGGGTGATATTTTATTTAATACCACAAACCAAAAGGGCTGTCACTCAAATTCAGCTATTTACTACAAGCTTGGCCTTTTCTGTTTATACCCTATATGTGCCTGTATTTCACTAGTTATCGCAACAAATATGGCCAACATTGCATATGGCACCAAGCTGGTGATACAAAATGGTTCTTTGAAGTAAAAAAAAAAAATATATCTCAAGCAAAAATAGGAAAATGAGATTTAACATGGATGTTAAGCATATATTTTCAGCATATATTTTCAAAAAAAAGCCTCTAGTGGTGGACCTGCCAGCTACTCAGCTTGCTAGTTCTGGGTTAGGGTTAATACTAAACCTAACCCTTACCCTAAAACTAACCCTTATACTAACTCTAAACGACAACAAGAAACAAAACCCTAAACTAAACCTAAACTTAACAGTAACCCTAAACCTGACACTGAAATTCACGTCATATCTTACATGACAGACTGACGGATTGTCTTGTGTTGTCTTTGTTTATTGTCAGGTGTGGTTTCCATCACACATTGAGCTGATACGCCGCCTAAATGGCAAAACCGCAATGAAACCATCAATATTGAGATTTGAAACCATTATGACAATGCATTTGTTTTTACATACATGTTTATTTAACCTGGTTATAACCATGAATTAAAAATGCATTTTTATATTAAAGTGCATTTTTATTTTCTTATGTATTCTTAAAATTCTGAAACTGAATTCTTTTGTAATAATTTGGGTTAAAAATCGGACAATACCTGTGTTTAGCTACTTGAAGTTAAAGTTAGCCCTTCTACAGCTGTCATGTGCCCTCTGGCTAAGGGCAGTTTGTTTGAAGACTAGTACTGCTATCTTTACTTAGCACTGGAGGAAAATTAACTTTCCAGCATTATGGAAATGCTTCACATTTTGGTCATTTTTTTTGTCAATTATTGTTGGAATACACCACCATCAAATAAGTGAAATACCCTTATGCATGTGTAAAACACCAACCAATCAATCTAAGGCTGTCATGTAGGTGAAATAACCCTAAACATGGCATTCAACCCCCTTCAAACAAAACAAACTGACCATGACTTTGTGTTCAATAACTTGTTGTGAACCCATTCCAGGGGTAGAATTTTAATTGGGTACACACGAAATGCGTTGGGAGCACATTTTGTTTTTTTAGCACTATGGTTTGTAGCAAGTAAAGGAGCCAATCAAACATAAATGTTTACCATTTGATGAATTTCCTTCTGTTAAAATGTCAGACAATCAATTGATACTCAATCATAACATTGATAACTCAAAGGGTAGCAAATAAATTTGTGTAGCCCATAAGGGATATCAAATTGTTTCTGTGAATTAAGCTTCCCTCTTCACGATCTGGTAATAATCGTTTGGGTGCACTGCGTGCATCCATATTTTAATATTGGATGCACAAGGCAAAATATGTGTGCACCAGTTCACCTATGCACCCATACAATCGAACCCTGTCATTCTGATTGGGAGTTTGTTTGCATTAATTTGTGCAGAAAACAGCTTTGATACTACATTTTGTCATAAAATCATGTCGTAATCAAAATTCTGATACCTTACTTGTTTTTGATAACTTAGAATAACAACCGTTCTGATATGACATTTGTTTTTGATAATAAACTAAAACAAATTTGCTTATGTGTATGTGTCCATGAATATGTTTTCTGTTTATTTTGTTATCATCCAAAACCAAGTGATACAGAAAATAAAATGAAAAATCCGCAATTGAAAAGGCTACCTGAGAGATGCATACATCAAAGTTTTAGACTAAATTGTTTTTTGTAACAAATATGTTTATGCAAAAAAAAGAAAACAATGTGCTGGAAGTATTAGAACAATGTCCAAAATGACAATATACTGGGTGCAATTTAGCTTGTTAAAGCTTATATCCTGAAAGAATTTTTTAATGTGTTTGGGACATTTTTAGAAGAACTCAATTTGGGGTTGAGACCTACTTCCAGCTGCATCTGAGAGATGCATACATCAAAGTTTTAGACCGTATTGTTTTTTGTAACAATATGTTAATGTAAAAAAAAAAATGACAATAGAGAAAATGATTGAAAAACGATGGCACAAGTGCAGGAAATGTTAGAACACTGTCCAAAATGACAATATACTGTTTGCAATTGAGCTTGTTAAAGCTTTTCTTCCTGAAAGAATTTTTTGGATGTCTTCGGGACATTTTTAGAAAAACTTAATTTACTTTTCTGCAAAACTTGTATTCTATCATGTGCACCTGTCTCTACTGGAACTAACCTTGGGTTGAAGACTTACTTCCAGTTGCAACAGGCAGGTGGTTGGAGGGAGCTTTATACATGTGTTGCCTTTGTGCTTTCAGAGCTAAAGGGGAAACGTGGCCAATCTGTTTGTGGTGTCTGTATTGCATCCTGTATTTGTCCCGTCTTGTCTTTGTTTGTTTGTTTGTGGTGTCGAGGGTGGTTTTCTTCACTCATGGGGCTGCTCGTCGTCATATAAGTGAAATACCCTTGAGTAAGACGTTAAACCCAAATCAAACAAACAAAATCCAGTTGCTCCTGTGTACTAAGGAGCAACAACAAGCCGATCTGTTTTTTGATGTCTTGGTATTGTCCTCTGATTGTCCTGTCTTGTCAAGACACCATATGAGTGAAATAACCTTTAGTACAACTTTAACCCCTTATCAAAAAATAAATACTAAATAGATTAATCATCAAATTTTAAGAACTGTTATAATTGTGAAGTTTTTCTGGATTGGGGGTCAAAAGGTTTTTGATTTGTCTGCTGTTGACATTTTGTGCACAGTTTGTTTTTTTTTCTCTTTTTTTTCCGTTACTTCCTTGTTTTAAACTACCTGGTAATGCTTGGATATTATTAATTTACTCCCTTGAATAATTTTGCATCAAAGTCCAAAGTCACAACTCAGAGAAATGAAAAGATATGCATGTTCTGTTTCTATAATTCAGTTTCCAGGCCTAAAAAACATGATGATCAGATTGACCAAATTTGTCAAAAACTGTAGCAAAATGCAAACTTAGACGAACACTGAAAACAATTAAAGAAACCTATAAATCGGTCACCCGAAAATAAGATTACATAACCACGAGAAGACCTCATTTGGTTATTTTTCCCTCAACTGCACAGGTCTGGGTTTATTAAACCATCATCAACAATAATTCCTGATGATCATTTAATAAACCAAAATATAGAAACTTTACATGTCTATCTTGTTGTTTCTCAGAGTTGTGACTTTGGTCTACTGTGTCAAGTAGAGCTTCTCCACTTGGATTCGACTCAGGTCTTTTTGGCTCACATGGTCAATAGTATTGATTCAAGTGTATCAAATAATCTCTTATTATATATCAAAGTTTTACATCATGTAGTTTCAAAAACATGATTATTGTAAAAACAGGTTTTAAAATAAGTTTATACACCTGAAGTGATGGTGGCAATTTATTAAGATATTGAAATCAGGAAACGATGAAGTGTGAAGATTGCTCAAGATAGTTTGATTGTATCCACAGTTGGGATTATTGTAAAGGATTAGTGTTAGGGATTAAGGAACGAGGGTAAGATTAAAGGCACGTGCGGGTGGGGCACATTTTAATTGACTCCGTCGGATTTACCACAGTCCCGGGGGTCATATGAAGGCAGAGTGGTTAAGCCTCGATTGAAATGTTACTAGTGGTAGAAATTTTTACGAGCGGCTGCCCTGGACAAAGGTGTAATGGCTGTGGGGATAGGAGAGAGAGAGAGTGGCAAGCTGGGTTAATCCCGTCTTAACTCGCAGCGACGCATGAGAGAGACAGCCACAGCCCCTGAGTACTTTGTCGCTACCAGGTTATGCCTCTGACATCTTTCTCGAAAATCTGTCACACACCACTTTACTGAGACAGTTTTTACCCTGAGGCCAGATAAGCAGAATCTTGGACAAAATGCTACATAAGTGCCTCAACTGGCTTTATGGACTGCAGCTAAACAGACTTATAACACGCCAACTAACTACATCACTTCCCTTCCGCGTTCGCAAAGTTCAGCTTTCTCTTTTATAACTTTCTACCACATGCTCTGATCAATATAGGGAGCTTAAAAATCTCTTACATATAAAATAATAGGGCTGTATTATTAGTGTTGTGTAACACATACTGATATAAAAAATTTTAAAAAATGCAAAGTCAGTTGGTACAAATCTGGTATTTATTTTAGAAATGTGATGCCATATACATTTCATAATCTTACTTTGAGATATGTGTGAAATTGACACATGCACTGGTGTTACTGTTCGTTCAATGCTATTATTAAAGCTCCCTGCCTGTTAAGTCAGTACTGCTTTTACACTGGAAATAAGCTGATTTTTAATAGCCGGGATTTGAGTTTCTATGATGAGCTGATTTGTATAAAGCTTTAGAGAAGAATAGCTGTGTGAGTATTACAGGACAAGCTAAGAAGAGTTGTGAAAAACAGCTGATCCTACGCTATAGAAATAAGGAGCATTTATCCCATGCCAAATCCGATTGCTCGGCCTCTATCTCATTGAGAGACAGGAAAAATAACTCTCAAAATTTAACCCTCAATCCTGCTACTTACAATAAATTGCCTGACCTTAATTCTAAAGAAAATCTTATTTTATCACAACTTAGTGTAAACTTATTAGAGAGATTGTTAGTTGTGCAGTCAGAACTCTTCTGGTAAAGACGTCGTTCAGTTGTCAGACATTTTAGACTGTGTGGTGTTGTTGTTCATATTCACATGGCGATTTGATACATTTTCTGGGATTTTACTATGTAAAATTTCCACGGAAATTTTACCTTTACTTGTGGTGTGAAGACTTTAATCCGTATTATAAAATAAGGTAATTATTTATCTGTTTAACAAATATTTTTGTGAAATAATGTATAAAGTTCTGTTCCCTTAACATGCCATCATGTGAGTGAACTAACCTTAATTAAGTACAGCATTAAACTACTATCAAACAAACAAACCATTTACTAAAAATGATAATTGTTTGGTCTACAAGTATTATCTATCATGGCATTACATTATGAAGCTTCCTGTTAATATTTTGCTTGATATTACATCGAGAAATGACAATTAGGATGATTTAGAGTGTGAACCAACCACTCATTGGATTTGTCTTCGAAACTCTTCCTTTTGAGCATGAAATAATAAGACTAATTTTTTATATCTTTTATTTAGGTTCAATGTCAATCCTCATGAAATTTTGCGTCTGTGTTTTACTCAATCATACTGTGAATCTGTGACTAATAAGTGCAGGTTAAATACACATGGTGTCAACTGTGGAGAATTTTATATTTTTTTTTTATCTAGCCGAGCATTTACATATATGTAAATTAATTTAGGCATATGTGTATTATTTCACATTGTGATTGACTGTAGCTCTAATGTAATTTGTTATATCCTCATCAGATTTTTCTAAAAGAAATGCCAAGATTTTCAATAAGTTGAGCTTTCCTCTCCTTTGTGGCTCTAGTTAAAGGGGACAAATTTATTGATATATGCCCATAGACAATCCATTTGGCAATTGGTAAACTGTTTTGAATTGTGGAGGAAATTTTGGTCCAGCAAATATTGAGAAATGTTAATTCTTGACCACTAGCTTCAGTTAAATATTCAAACTTTGGGCTAGTGATCAAATCTGTCAAAACAGTTTATTGCAAATACCTTATTATAACTTCTAGGAGTTGGGACATAAAAATATGCTTTACCAGAGGCGTTCTTACATGTTATTGCTGTGGCCTGTCTCAAAATTTGAGTGTCCCAACTTATAGTCGTTAAGTTTTATTCTATATCTCTGGTTTCCATTGATCCCATTCCTCAATGCTTATCTTGATAATGGCAACTTCTGGTGTTTCAATTTTTGTTAAACTTTCCCTAGTAACTGGTTTATTATTCTTTTGTTTATCATTATAGAAAAATTCAAATCTGTCACATTGTGATGATCACCAAGTGAACAGTAGATTTTTAAAATTTGTTTTCTGTTTAGAGACAAATCCAAAAACAAAAATTCATTTCAAGGCGTGTTTCAATAGTAAAACATATTCAATTAGTTTCATGCTTATTACGCTTTGAAAAATAAACTGTTTATAGTGATGTTGATAAGAATACAATGTTATTTTATAAATCATTATTGAAAATTAAATTATATAGATATAAAGATATTTGTAACATTGAGGAAGAATCTTGTGAATGATATACATGTTATACAACGTATTCACCCATTGGACTGGCATGCATTCATGTGAGTGAAATAACCTAAAGCTAGCACTTGCATTAAACAAACAAACACATTTATAAATCCATGTGTGTAATTACTAATAGGTGTCAATTATACATATATATATTTTTTCACATTAGCAAGAATATTTAGATAACATTTGAAAATATCTGTAATAAAATATGTGAAAGAAGAAAAGACTCATTTTGTTCAGAAAAAAAATAACAAAACAAAATTTTCTCACACATAAATTGCTTCTTGTGCTCAGGCAATATAAAGCCAAATTGTTTCACTATTTACTGTTCATGCCAGTGACCCTGAGGGTGGTTTTGTTCACTCATTGGGCAGGCACACCTACCTTTTTAAAGAAATAACCACCTTTACCATTAGCATAAAGTCTTAAGCAAACGAAGCAAAAATTGTCCAAGTATTGAACCCTTCTAAGTTTGGTTAGCATTATTCCCATTGATGAGATTCACAAAGTAGAGTAAACTTACAACTCCAATAAAAGATATGCATGGATACATGGTGATTCAATATTTCGGTTTATTTTTAAACCATTCTCAAGAATGAAAAATATATGTACAGAAGGTGTATAATAAACACATCTATGTTGGTCTTCTAAGTAAAGCATTCTGTTTGCATCATCTATATACAAGGGTCAAAGATACAGCCTAAAACAACATACAGATAATAAATATCTAGGTAAGCCAAAGGTAACATTACAAGGAAACACCTATTAAGTTTTTGGTCTGTTGTGGTCATTTATGGTAATGATTAAAGCTAATTGTGTTTAATTTTAACAAACAGTTATGTTTCAATTATTAGATATCACGCAATTAAGATTTTCCCCCTAAGAGTTGACGTAGCTGTATGGGGTTTATATAAGGACTTTTTCCCCATATGCGTACGTCATCAAGCTTCAGACCAATCAAGTGTGTTGATTTTTCACCATTTAAAATTGACTTTTACAGCTAAATTAAATATAAAAAAACAGAAACAATATTTCATTTGATGGAAACATGTTTTTAAGACATGTTTCATCAGATAAAAAGAATTTTTAATTAATGCTTGTGGACATTTCAGTACTGGTCAGAATACGCAGTTGGACAAAAGATTTAAGCTGGGTCTGTTTGTTAACTTTTTCAGCAATTCTATTTATGCAATAATAAGGAATTTTGCCTAAGAAAATAAAAAATCTGTTTATTTCACGATGACCATGTTTTGTTAAACAGACTTCTTTTTAAATTTCAGGGAGAAAGAGGACAATTTAGAGCGTAGATTTGAGCTGTTAAATCGAGAACTCCGGATAATGATGACAATGGAAGGTGAGTTGGATCAATTTTAAAGTATTTAATATTATTTGATTGCAATTTAAGGCCCGCGGCAGTGGCTCAGTGGTAGGGAGTGTGCTTCCTGAACTGAACATGCTTTGATTTACCATTCACAGGTTCGAGTCCGCCTTTCGACCATCAGGTATATGAGCGAGTCACATGTTGTGGCTCCGGCAATCGCCGGGGTGGTTTTTACGAGGTTTCCTCCGGGTTTTCTACCTGTGTACAGTGTGAAGTGGACAATCCTGTCGTCATATAAGTGAAATACTCTTGAGTACGACGTTAAACACCAATCAAACAAACAAGCATTGAATTCAAATACACTGTAACAGTCAACAGAGAAAAAGCCTTGTGCCTTTATGAAAATTTTTAAAATGTGGTTTGCCTCTGAATTACAAATACCACTGCAAGGGGCTATGCAGATTTTGAGAGGAGACACACTGCCCCCATCCTACGTGTTGGGTATCACGTAACCTGCACTGGCACCCTGCTCCTAGGCTTGTAGTATTAATAATAAATTATTATAAACAACCAGATTGCTAGGGTGGGAAGTTGGAGGCGGGGTACCAGACTAAAGCAGACCTGTCCCTCCTAACCTTGAGCCAACAACAGAAACAAAGTTTGTGTTGTACTGCTGAGGAATTATGGATTTCATGTGAATTTGAGCATCTAAAGGTCATTTTATCAAGCAAACACCCACATTGTATTAGCCCTCTTGTATTATTAAACACAACTATGACTAATTGGATATATATGACTAAGATTCATCTCACCCATGGGGATCTTTTAGAACACCAATCAAACCGTCAATAACCGTAGGGGAGCATCTACCTCTGGGTCCCCTGTAAGACTGAAAACAATATTTGGAAAAAAGGCACTTTGGTAGTTTCTTTAAATGGAGACTTTGTGTTTTTAGATGTGATTGTAGAAGGCTGGGAGAGGTCAGAAACTGGCTCAGGAGTACCCTATTATATCAAGTGAGTTTATATTTAAACATTGCATGTCTTGAAGCATTGGATATTAACAACAACAATCTACAAAAAAGATGAGCATTCACAACCCACCATCAACCTTTTATATTTAATATAAAGACGACAAATGTTGCCCATGAATAGATCACTTTTGTATTAATCTGTGTTATTACAGTATAAAGTTGAACTAAATTTCATACATTTATTTATAAAATAATGTGATTAAAAAAAAAAAATCAAGATAGCTATATATAATGGGCAACATAATTAATCATCTGTTTGTTCAGATGGCTAGCTAGAAGAAAAGCAAGACTAAGTTCTGAATTGTTTGTGTTAATGTTAAAGTCTTATGGTTTTTCCAGTCACAAATCTGAGCGAACATGTTGGGATCACCCGTACTATGTAAAGATTATGGACGAGTTGGGGGAAATGGATGGAGTGAAGTATGCAGCTTATCGAACTGCTCTTAAACTTAGACATCTACAAAAAAGATTCAAATGTAAGTACAGCTGGGTTTTTTTTTTTCTTGACTGTTCATAATCAAATCATGCTCTGGTCACAGATTATTGATAAAAAGTTTCACTTTTTTTCTGTCAGTGTTAAGCTGACTATCCTTGCAATAATAGAGTTTTAGAGATTACAACAACAACTTTGCTTTGTGTTATAAAGTGCCAGGGTCAATCTTGCATGTAGGAGATAATGAATTATCTTGTTTTGAAGGATAAGTTGCCTGACAAAACAGAAAATCTTCCATTGTCCTGACGTAACTCCATCTGGTCTTTGTGTATTCTGTCAATTTCTTGCACTTCCATAAACAAATGATACCGTTTACTAAAATTGTTGATCCATATAATATATTTGTCAATGTAAAAAATCTGGTATTGTTAAGGATGCACTTGTGAAAGTCTTAAATTGTTGCTTGTTAACACAGCTGGAATTTTCTAAAATTTCCCGGGAACGAGTAAAGTTGCAACGCAATTTCCCCGCCAGTGTAGTGACCACA
>JARFOD010156931.1:0-12199 GCA_031763545.1 Mopalia muscosa | reverse complement strand
TGGTAGACCAGGTGTATGATACACTCAGGTATGTGGTAGACCAGGTGTATGATATACTCAGGTTTGTGGTAGACCAGGGCTATGATATACTCAGGTATGTGGTAGACCAGGGCTATGATATACTCAGGTATGTGGTAGACCAGGATTATTATATAATCAGGTATGTGGTAGACCAGGGCTATGATATACTCAGGTATGTGGTAGATCAGGTGTATGATATACTCAGGTATGTGGTAGACCAGGTGTATGATACACTCAGGTATGTGGTAGACCAGGTGTATGATATACTCAGGTTTGTGGTAGACCAGTGCTATGATATACTCAGGTATGTGGTAGACCAGGGCTATGATATACTCGGGTATGTGGTAGACCAGGTGTATGATATACTCAGGTATGTGGTAGACCAGGTGTATGATATACTCAATTATGTGATATACTCAGGTATATGCTATTATAAGGTATATACTAAGGCATATGTCAGTATCAGGTGTATGATATACCTAGCAACATGATATACTGACATCCCAGTGCCAGTATGATTAATTTTAGAAATATATCGGGTTATATGGCGTGCTCAGGTATATGGTACGCTCAGGTATATAATCTTGTCGGATATATTAATACTCAAGTATATCTCCGTATATATTACACTGCAGTATATGGTATGTTCAGGCATATGGTATTATCAGGTATGTGATACAACGAGGTATATGGTATGCTCAAGTATATGATACACTTAGGTATATGGTATTTTTAGGTATATGATACACTGAGGTATATGGTATTATCAGGTATATAATACATTTTTCCTATACTCAGGTATCTGGTACACTCAGGTGTATGGTATACTCTCGAGCCTATGGTGTGATCAGGTATATAAACTCGGGCTGTTCTGTCCTTTTTTTCTCGACCAATATTAGCGCTGCAAATAAGGGGAAGCTTTGAAAGCCGAAATCAGGAATCATGCCATGATAATGCATGCTAAGTACAATATGAAATCACACTCTAACATTTTTATATAAAGCTGTTAATAAATGATGTCCACTGAGCATTCTTCAGGTGACCTATAGGCTAAAAGTTAACTGTGCACATTTATTAATGAGTCTACAGTCTGACGTCTGTCGATGATTTATCCCTCATTATGTTCCAAAGCCCAGGCTCGAGCAATTAAAATAGAGTTAATACATATATAGCTTTGTGGGTGGTCTGAAATCTACCTTCACAGATGTCAATCCCAATCCCCTACTTGATAGCGATTTCAAACTCATAGCGAAGACAGCTGAGTTTGTTGCATTGATCAAGACCTCGAAACTGGACAGATTAAAAACTAAATTGTGATCAACATCATTCACCAAGAATGTGAGAAGACAGTTTCAAGAAAAACATTGACGTTATACAAATGACTAGATGGTGCATTCTTCTGTGGATCAGTTTAGATGTAGTCCCTAAATTTGCGGCTCGCTGATCGGAGATAATACCTCTAAACCACAACAACAAACATCAACTTTACAACAAAAAACAAAAAAAACAAAAAAAAAAAAATTATACGACGAACACATTTTTGAAACATAATTATGTTAGTTTAAACGTATTTGATGTTTATCTTCAAAGGAATTAAAATACTGTATTATAATATTTTTAATTCTGCACTGGATACCGACATAGCTATTGCTCCATTAGGAACGTTCAGTAGAGATTAACCGGAGGGGTTATCCTTGGGCTAATTCCTGTCTGTTATGTGCTTGGACTTAATCAGATTATAACCCTTAACGCACGTATTCGTCGGAATGCCATTACTAGCATTTATTAATGGCAACATGTCCTGTTGAGTTTGTTTATTTGTGTGCTGTAAATCACAATGATTGGCTGACGCTGACTGCTTTTATTCCATATTAGTCACGTGGGATTAATTATATGATTATTTAAGTATTTCGTCTGTGTTGGGTAATTGTTTGTTTATATTTACATATTATATATAAATATGTATAACGCATGCGTGCTGAGCTACTTCCCATCCCATTGCTTGGCAATGTCACAAAATTATTGTTATACATGTTTAATAATAAATTATTTGCGCAGACGCAGTGCTTGACTTTAATTCATTATCTGGCAATCATAACTACGAATGTATAACATTCGAGTTTAAATATGTAAATATACCGGGATTATTTGTGATTTGATTTTCATTTAATTCAATAATATTTAAATCCATTTAAAAATGCAAACCAGGTTTGAGCCACTTCTGTAAATGTATTTTAAGGAACATGAGACAGTTATTACCATATTTTTTTTTTTGGGTCAAATCAAATTTTTGGATATACCCAAAAGATCACCATTGGGACATTGAAAAGGTGCAGTATGGATGTCAAATTCCTCCAACGCCAAACAACCAAAGTACAACTCTTACGACATTTTGGCGGCGTGTTGTTTAATATTCCCGTACACACCTACTATAAGTAAAGCGACAGTAAAAACAAACTGTGCCAGAAATTTGGCCCCATTCTACTTGTAAAACCATGTCCTGATGTATTTAAAACATCAATACAATTCAATTGAAACCAGTGTGATGACTTTTAAACACAGAGCTAAGTATGGAATTGAGGTTGTGACAGTTTACACGCACAAAACGTCTGGAATTAACAAATAAAAGGCAAAGTGTCTGTGTTCCGATTTACACTAGTGTTATCAAATATATTCATTTGTCGCTTTATTTCTAGGAGGTTACAGAAACCATCTACATTGTTGCAACAAATTTGCTTCCAAATATTCGCCAGTACATCGTACAAACAACTGAGATTAATTCTTATTTCCTAATCACAAATAATCCTGGGAACAAATTGGCTGTCCGTGTGTTAACCGATGCTTGCATTGTTATGGCTGCTGCGTACGGGAGTTCGACCACTGCTCCATACCCCTCGCCATATTGCTGGTTTTCTGTTCTGTCTTATCTCGGATACCATTTCTAAGCTGTGTTTGATTTCTTTTCAGTCAGCACTAAGCGGCCTACGACACAATGTGAGTTACAAATGTGTTTATTCAGTGTCTTTAGTAGAAACGTGGTTCTAGCAAATGCCACTAAATCCATTTCCCTTTGTATACTCTCTAAACAAAATCTCATCGTGACCTTTTCTTCCTTCAATATAAAAGAATCGGAAATTCTTTTAATGTGTTTCAATGCCCAGAAGAAATTATTTGAAGCAGAACATTCTAAACCATTTTCTACCTCAATTTTCTTACACAAAATTTCAGAGTGTATTTTTTTTTCCTCCAATACAAAATAATTTGATTCAAAATGATCAGCACGGTTCTGCGTAACTTAACATAGGTGTATGGGGAAAAGAAGAAAACAACATACAAACACTGCCCCCTCACCCCACACAACCAGCACACACAGAATACACGTCTCCAATGGAATAAGACCAGTTGAAGTCTAACGGACAAAATACATTTTGAATCATTATTCCATTTAATTTAATTTCCAAAGTTAAAGATAATTTAAAAAAAGTACTTTTCTTAATTTGGACAAACTACACCTTATTTATGTCCCCTTTTCCTTTTGTATCCATCTACCCGTGTCAGTAACACTGTACGACATGCGTTGTGGCGAACGTGTAATCATAACCCATCAGTACTAATGCATATAAGTCCTGTACGTCCTAATGCGATGTCGTCTCCGTGAGTGAATTCACTCCTGTGGATTGACTGAGACATCATCCCTTTCCCTCCCCCGCCCGATTAAACTATTAATCAGATTGACAATTAGGTCAAAATTTAATCAAAATAACGTTTCTTTAGTAGTTTTTTTATTAAAGAGCTCGCGCATGTTATCGCTGCTCGTAATGTCCACGTAAAGTACATGCTTCTAGTGTTAGCTGTTTGCTTGATCTGTTCTTTTTAATTTATGTTAGCTTGTATTTTATATAGTCGTTGCTTGTACTCGTAAAAATGTGAATGTCTTACCGTTTCTTATCGACTTATACAGTATATATATTTTTGGGGGTGCATGCTTTCACGTCAACCTTTTTCTATACTTTCTAAGTTTTAGATTTGTAAGATTGTGTGTATTGTTTATACTGTTTTTCTTTCTATTTCCTATGCTAACTACAAGTCATTTGTTAAGCACAGCAAGGTAAACAACAGCTGCATACGATGCTTTTGTCAGTTTGTTTGTTTGAGGGATTTATTATTGATCATTACTGGACTTTTTTATAGGTTGTATTAGGATAATTCAATATCGGCGCATATATTGAGTTTAACACCGGTAAGTAAGTTAATTGTGATGAGATTTATAAATAAAGTTTTATTTTTAAATAGGTTATATTTAGTAACTAAGACAATGTCAAGATCTGCGCATATATTGAGTTTACAATGGTATTTACAAAGCTACTTCCGTGTTGCGAAAACTACCTGGACAATATTTATTGTCTATTATATAGTGAAATCGTTTATAGGGTGTTTGCAAGAGATTAAAAATCCGACGTGCTTTATCAGTTTTCTTTAAACAACAAAGTCCATTACATTTTAAATTAATCCAACGAGACACGCAAAGCGAAATTTTTTTTAAAGCGCACGCACCGACACAATATCGAAAAACAAGAAAAAAAACCCGACAAAAACAAAGAAAGAAATCTCAGCAAACAAACATACAGACAAACGAACAGAATGGTAGCTCATTTCAATTTAACACCACTTTTGACGATAATACAACAGGAAATAAAAATAATTTATGTATATACATGTATCAGCGAACAAACCTACAGACACACAGAAATCGATAGAACCCACATTTCTACCTGCCAACCCCTAAAGGGTCAACTATACCGTCTAATGAGTTATTGGCTGAGATAATATTATCTAATGTTTATACAATCTTCTCTAGCATACAATGAACTTACATAATCATGCAGAAGGTCAGATGGTGGGGTGATCAACATGGCGGGCACTAGGTGGCGATTGGTCCCCCACTGGACCTAAATCGGACCAAACCGAGACAAATACTGCTGATTGTGGCTTTCTGTTAACAGCAAAACATTCAGTATATAACCATGGATTTATTATTTATTGTAGGATTGATTTGAAGTATCTTTCATATCAGTTCTTGTAAAACTTGAGATCTTTGAAAACGGTAACTATAAGAGAAAGTCGTGACCAGATACATTAGTATACAATTGAGTCTTTAACATCAACTAGATTGCATAAGCAAACAGTACAAACACAGAGGTGGCAATAATAACGGTAAAATTGTAAAACCCCATGGCTAACATTAATTTAAATTACCGTTAAAAACTGTTAAAAGTCATTTTGACTATATGACGTTTATTACTGCATACATTTCAATCTGAGCGATATAATATGTGATATTAATTTAATCATTTAATTCAATGGATAAATATGTGACATCGTGTCTTTCCATTCACGAGGAGTACAAATTAAATGAATCTGTAACAATTATAACAGTATAATTATCTATACAATGGATAACACTGTGACACTTATAGCAGTTGAATTATCAATACAATGGGTAAAGCTGTGACAATTTTAACAGTAGAATTATCAACTCAATGGATAAAGCTGTGACAATTATGAATACAATGAATAAAGCTGTGGCAATTATAACAGTAGAATTATCAACACAATGGATAAAGCCGTTACAATTATAACAGTAGAATTATCAATACAATGGATAAAGCTGTGACAATTATAACAGTAGAATTATCAACACAATGGATAAATCTGTGACAATTATAACACTAGAATTATCAGTACAATGGATAAATCTGTGACAATTATAACAGTAGAATTATCAATACAATGGATAAATCTGTGACAATTATAACAGTAGAATTATCAATACAATGGATAAAGCTGTGACAATAATAACAGCAGAATTATCAATACAATGGATTAAGCTGTGACAATTATAACAGTAGAATTATCAATACAATGGATAAAGCTGTGACAATAATAACAGTAGAATTATCAATACAATGGATAAAGCTGTGATAATTATAACAATAGAATTATCAATACAATCGATATATCTTTGACAATTATAACTGTAGAATTGTAGATACAATTATAAAATCTGTGACAGTAATACCTGTACAATTATCAATAAAATGGATCAAACTGGGACAATAATACTTGTTAAATAAAACATAAAAATGGTTGTAAAATTATAAGTCTAATGGATTTATCTATGACACCAATAATTTAAAAATTATAATGCCAATAAATATCTGTGAGAATTATAACAGTCAGATTATAAATTAAATGAATAAATCCGTGACAATGATAAGTGTCAATTTATCAATCCGATAGATAAACCTGTGATAGTAATAACTGTAAAGTTATAAATACATATAATTTACATTAATCTGGGACAATCATAACTGTAGAATTGTAAGGCCAATGGATAAATCTGAGAAATGGTAACTGTTAAATTGTAAAACTTGTAAATGAATCTGTGATGATATTAATTATGGAATTATCAAATAAATGTACATATCTGTTATAATATTGAGTGTTAAGTTATCAATCAAACCGAAAAATAAATCTGTGACAATATTCACTGTAAAGTTATAAATCAAGTGGACAAATAAATCTGTGACAATATTCACTGTTAAGTTATAAATCAAATGGACAAATAAATGTGTGACAATATTCACTGTTAAGTTATAAACGAAATTGACAAATAAATCTGTGATAATGTCCGCTGTTAAGTTATAAATCAAATGGACAAATAACTCTGTTACAATATTCACTGTTCAGTTATAAACGAAATGGACAAATAAATCTGTGACAATATTCACTGTAAAGTTATAAATCAAATGGACAAATAAATCTGTGACAATATTCACTGTTAAGTTATAAATCAAATGGACAAATAAATCTATGACAATATTCACTGTTAAGTTATAAACGAAATGGACAAATAAATCTGATACAATATTTACTGTTAAGTTATAAATTAAATGGACAAATAAATCTGTGAAAATATTCACTGTTAAGTTATGAATCCAATTGATAAATCTTTGATAATTTAACTAAATACAATAGATCCATCGGTGACAATAAACACTATAGAGTTTTAAAACCAATGAATAAACCGTGTAGTTCCACTGAAAATTTTAACATAATACACAAGTAGTGTTATTCATTCTAACTCTATATTTCAGCATTTATTATGCCATCATCTGGAGATAGTTACAAATGGTCAGCAACAAGTTTATGTGTAGGTTATGGCTGGCTAAAACAAACATGGTAGAAACAAAGCCAAACGGATTAAATATACAGGTGTTTTAAACTATACAAAGCATACAACAAACCAAACCTAAAATGTTAACTACAGTTTGTTTTAAGCAGATAGACAATTAAGCTTACAGTTATGTAGACAATAGGAAAACAAACAGAGTCCTTTAGTGGCTTTAAGTTTGTGATTTAGAATGGGTTTTGTCTTCTAATTGCCAGAGCTTCCGTGACAAGAATTACTGTCAAATTATAAATCCAACGAATAAATCCGTGAGAATTATGACAGTCAAATTATAAATCCAATGGATGAATCTGTGACAATATTATTTAAACTATGAAAAATCCAATGGATAGATCTGTGATAACAGTTGTCTTTTCATTGCCTTTTCTGTCAGAGTAATAGTCGTCAAATTGTAAACTATATGCATAAATATATAACAGTAATAACTAAAAACTATTAACTGTAAACCCAGAGCCTGGATCTGAGAGAAATTCAGTGCCTAATCTGCGAAAATAATAACTGTGAAATGATAAACTCAGCGATGGAATATGTGTCATTGATTAGTGCTACACTCAAAAGACGAATCTGGGTCTGTATTGAGGAGAAACTTTAAAATCAAACGGCAATAATGAAACAGTCATAACTGTCAAACTAGGAACCGATTAATATTCCGTTACATTTATTGGTTAAGAATTACGGAATCAATGGACAAGACTGCGTCAATAATACAGCAAAATAATGAACTGAATGGATTTATCTTTGACGTCATTTAAAAAATTAATCTGCAAGAACAAACAAAAACAATAAAAAAACAATAACAATTTGCTGTAAACGAATTAAGTAAATTCATCGAAACGTCAATTGATGAATTTCTTTAAAGAAAGAGAATTCATTTGAGTAACCCGTGCCGGTATCGACCGAATCCTAATTAGACGAAACCAGCATTTAACCAATAGTCAACGGTAACAAAGGTTGCCTATTCCCTTTTAAGGAACTAAAGACATATTGTTAATCGACTGATTATTTTTTTTATGTGGATTCTTTCAGGTATCCAATGACCACCAGAAATGGCATGTTACTATTTTTCTGCAGTACAACAGATAACAACCTTTCAGAACAACAACATGAACAAAAACAAAAAAGAAATAGTAAAAAAGAAAAAAATATTGAGGCAAAAAAACAGATAAAAAAGTATATAAATATATTCAACAAGAAAACCAATATTATTAATGAAAAAACACCCCAAATAAAATAAAAACCGCAACGACAAATGTTATCGGAAAAGCACAACTTTAAATCTGTTTGTATAAACATAAGCCTAAGCAGTAACAGTAGTAACAACAGTAGAAGGCCGAGTGGCCGAGTGGTCTAGGTAGCAAGCATTTACTGCTGGCGATTCGGTGCCTAACTCTAAGGGTCGTGGGTTTGATTCCCGGACAGGTCTCTACCTACAAAATGTTCTGAACAGGTATATGTTCTAACTAAGAAAATTGAAACATAAAAAGTATTTGGATAGATTTTATTGCATGAAAAAATATATGCTTAATTCGCTAGGAATTGTGATACTTTATGATATCACGTACAAAACATTTTTATATACATTAATAGTGTGCCATATTAAGTACTTTGTGTTATTACTGTAAACAAACTTTTGTATATAGATTGTGAGTGAAGAGAAACATTGCAACCCCACACCTTCGTTTTGACATTTTGTAAAAAATATTGTGAAAGTAGAAAGTTACAGTATATAATTCGAACTGTGACAAAGTTATTACGGTGAAATGTTTCAAAACAGTCCGATACAATACCCACAGTACCCTTCAATTTCAACCAATGAGAATTGTGAGTTTAATGGCGTTGCCATAGTGACTATTTATAACAGGCAACATCAAACAGTTTTGTAGAGAATGTGGGTCAAGCGTTGAAAAGCTCATCTTTAGTTGTTCAACTATCTCCCTGAAATCGTAAAAATCGAGGGCGTTGTACATTTTCTAAAAAGATACGTCTGTTGCTATGGCAATAATCAATACCATAGTCTATACAACAGTCTGTATTTGTTGTACAGAACAAGAGTTGTCCATTCTTCGTCGGTATATCCACGCGCTACTACAGCAACACTGTCATATCGGAAACCAGACAAAACACACTGTGGCATTCAATTACCAAGGGTTTCCGATAACGCTATTTTGATAACATGTTTAGCTCTCAACTAACAGCAAAAAATCATTAAAGCGTTTAAAGAATTGTTGACAAGTATTTTCGAAGCACGCAGCTTTTTGTCTGATTCGTTTCAGCATTTATATCTGTTATCCCCTATCCGTATTTTCAAGCTAGTTGATCATCTGCGGGTTGTTTGATGTTTGGTTAGCATTTCAAACACGAACGCTTAAAGTTTAAGTACTTTGACGTCATATCCTTGTTTATCAGGCATTGACAAATAAGGGACATGTGGGATGATTTTAGATCAACCTTAGGTTTAGCACGCAGTAAAATGAGTGAAAGAACTAAATACGACGCAAAACACCTTAACAAACGAAACAATGGAAAATAAAGTCCAACTTATAATAAGTTCCGACTCTCATCCGTTTACAAACAAAGCCCATGCAACATGTTCAATATCTGATTTTTGTTTCTTATACAAATATTTCATAATTTTATTTCTTCAATTTTGTTTACTTCGAGATGTTACATTGCAACAGGCCCTTTTCAAGAATGACCAATAAGAACAAAGAAGATCGTTGATATCATTCAGCAAGTTCCACTTTATGGAATAAACTCCGCTGTAGCGAACGCTCCTTCACTATCTTCGCCATAACCTTCTAGTAGCTGAATTAAAGCTGTACTTCCAACTCACTTAAAGGTTTTTTTTAAGCCGAGTCTCCACTTTCATGCGTTACGCGAAAAAAGGGTCCTGAAATTGTTAGAATAATTTAAATCGAGATACATGTAGGTAGTTAGTAAGCCTCGCACTAGGCTTAGAACCGCTACCGGTAATTTAAGAAATGGAAAGTACATAGACGACGCACAAAGTAACAGCCAGTTTTAATCAGAATCAGTTTCTCTTGCTGTGTAGCCAGAGTACTTCCCCGTGCCCAATTAAACTACATTCAATTAATCATATCATCGATTAACATGTTAAATGATGATTAATAATTTCTGCCTTTTTTAACGAAAATATTACGGCACTTTGAAGCCATTGCCATAAATAAGAATTATATACTCCAGGACTTATAGAATCCAACGGATTTCTTGTAGTGGCAAATCCAACAAAACAAAAAAGCGGATCCCCCCCCCCCCCCCCCCCCTTTTTTTGTCTTTGTTCTGGAACTTGTCAGTCAGCACTTCAACATAAGTAGCCCTCGAAGCGTTCTAAAGTGGTTACTAATTAGGGAGTACCACAGGGTTCACTCATGCTACCTGTGTTATTTAATGTAGACTGGCATCCTCGAGGTACCAATTGGGAAGTGACTGGCACCAAAAAGAGCTGCTCTTGAAGGTGATGATAGCTTCGTATGGCCTTTCCATCTTTTTGTAAGAAAATGGTAACTAGTAGGCTTTGTTTGTTCTTATGGATTTTCTTCAACCTGACAGGCTTGTAAAGTTTTTGGATTTCGAGCTGAAATATTCTATTTTGTATAATGTCAATGTTTTTACTTGCCAACAATTGTTTCGCTGATAGCCGGCAGAATGTGTTATGTATTCATTCTTTCATTTTTACGAGCAGAAAATAAAATGGTGCCGAGACATAACCGCTGTCTATAACCGCTATTACCAATTACAGAGGCGGTTGTCTCCTGTTCTAATTAATAACCGATCAATTATTACGATTAACATTACAGCTCTGAAATATTAACAGTAGTTTACTGGGGGATAAAATAAAAGATACCAAAAATCATACTAAAATATAAAGCTTTCAAAAATGAAGCGTAGCCTGCTCGTACTGACAAGTTGCAATGATTGTCCGTTTCACTTGTAGAAGCAGTGTAGTACAAGCACGTGGTTGTATTTTTTAGAACCGATGAGACACTAAACCTGTGAAAATAATTAAACTTTGAAAAAACTTGCTGCGTGTTGGAAAGATGCAATGATGTCGGAATCGTGTCCAGGACATGGAAATGCTGGTGATAATCTGTAGCCTACCAAAGGTCGGACGGCAAACAAGACACGATAAGAGCAAGATCTTTAATGTCAGGTTAAACACTCCATTAAGCGCAACAAGAATCCTCGCACAAGCCGAAACCCCTCTATTGATTCAAAATCTCAAATTTCCAATTTGGTGTAAAATTTCCTCCTGATTCTTGAAACGCGTGGGATTTCTTGCCGGCACGTCGCAGACCCAGCGCCATGTATCTGTGGCGCACAAGGAACGATAGGCTATCTCCTAAAGTAGTTCTGGGTGGTTGGAAGGAGCTTCGTG
Source organism: Mopalia muscosa (assembly GCA_031763545.1). Lineage (NCBI taxonomy): Eukaryota > Metazoa > Mollusca > Polyplacophora > Chitonida > Mopaliidae > Mopalia > Mopalia muscosa. The sequence goes on along the minus strand of JARFOD010156931.1, from coordinate 530 downwards.
TGCCCTGGGGTTTTCGGAGTAGAAAAAAACAAGAAGAAGTTATTTGGCAATCACAGCATTTCACACTATACAATTTTCCGACTTTGTCTTACAGGTCCTCGTTTTTAGTTAAACAATTGCCATTGTTTGTTGCCTGTGGCGTTAGTGATTGTCATGACTCATTGAGCTCGTCTACATCATATGAGGGAAATAAAGTAACGCAATATGAAGGTAAAAAGCGTCAAAGTAAGACTCTATCTGAAGAATAGAGCTTGAACTGAATTCGCCCTCTGGTTAAGGGTAGTTTGTTTGATGAGTAAAGCAGAGGTGTCTTTACTCAGCACTGGATGAAGATTTACTTTCCAACATAATGTAAACACTTCACATCGTGGCTGTGCTAGTGTCATTTGTTTTTGGAGTGTCGTCATGTAAGTGAAATGCCAATCATTCAATCAATCAATCAATCAATCAATCCATCCATCCATCCATCCATCCATCCATCCATCCCTCCATCCATCCATCCATCCATCCAAACATCCATCCATCCATCC
>JARFOD010156920.1:0-12200 GCA_031763545.1 Mopalia muscosa | reverse complement strand
AATGTTAAAGCATACGAATGAAGCCTGTCGTACAGCGCCTAGTGTGAATAAGACCCAAGCGATACAAGGTCGCGTCGCGTTTGGTGTGAATTGGCCTTTATGGTATTCAAACTGCGCTGAGAAATGTCCTTTTTATTATTTACATCAACAATATATTCCTAAATCAGAGATTTAAAAAAAAAATTCTGACAATAACAATTTAAAACCCAACAAGATCGTGGACAGAATAACGTTATTCTAAAGGTGATGTGAATTGGAAAGACTTTATTCAAAATGTCCCAACAAATATAGCCTTCGTGTTGCGTTGTGAAATGACGCCCTTTCATAGGACACGTCATGATAGAAACTAAGGACATTAACACAGAATAATTCGAAGTGAATAACGATGTTATTTAACGGCATTGACATATCACTTTTATGCGTGGAGGGAATAGAGGATATTACCAAGTAAATTTTGAATGCCTTCAATATAGCTTGACTAAATGGTGATGAGATAACTGACAAGTCGCGAAGCTTCAAGTATGTTATCCTTTCAACGATTCACGAAAGCAATATCATGGTATTCAATCTGCACTGTGTGATGTTCTTTTTATTATTTATATAAAAATTAAATCCAAGGTTAGAACTGTGTTAGTAACTTCCAAGGACAATTTAAAAGCTAGCATAATCATAAGAAAATTGTAATGGTAACCAGGAATAAAATGACGTTATTGGAAACTTCACGACAAATGACTGCGTAGTGAGACGAGTCGCGTTCATATGTAACGTTATAATAGAAAAGAAGAGCTTTGACACAGAACAATACGGACGTTCTAAGTTATGACGTTACGACACACAGATTGACATCCCTTTGCAAAATGAGGTAGTCAATTTATGGCGCTGTAGGGCAGTCCCTATACCGCCCAAGTCTCATTTGCAGGAGGTACGTTTCGTTTCCGTTCTCTCAGCAGACCCCTCTGCGATAGGCTCACCGTCAGAAATCCTGACCAAACCATATTATTATACCCGTTTCAAACCACTTTTGAGCTATTATTTAATGAACAAACGGATAACCACTTCTAAATATCATCAGTAATTGTAATTCATGACAATACGTAATGTTTTTAGCACAAGAATCAACAGGATTATGTTTGTGACATTTTGCAAAGATATATTCTCTGCGCAACGTTCAACGTCATCACTCTCTCAAAATTCACTTTGCATTGGTGACGTCATACAGACTATATCGCTATATAACACGTCAGAAACATCCAGTACCTTTGACGTCATTATTTACGTTATATAATCAAGTTTCCATGTGAAACAAAAAAGTAGTGCCGATCCCCACACAGAGGTGAATGCCAAGTGAGCCTATGGTAGAGATTGATACCGCCCATGTTAAAAATCGTGGATTAGCGCTCCCATGCCGTGAAGCGAAAGCGTTAATTAGCAAAGGGACGTCACTCTGTTGTCGTAAAGTCATAATTGGAAAACCCCGTATTCGAAGTGAATAACAAAGTGTTATTTATTGACGGTGAAATATCACTTTTATGTGAATGTAAATCGTGGTATTTCTCCGACATATAAATGATAAATTCTGGTATTTCACCGACATATAAATAATAAAATGGCGAAAACCACGTACTTTTAAAATACTTTTGAATTTAGCTGTTGTATTGGAATAACAAGCTTTTACCAATAGTTGAGGAACTTTAATTTGTATACAATGTCTTTGTTAGTATAATAAACAATAGAAACAGAAACGTTCATGATCGATATCGATCTGTTTGATATCAATAGCTAAATTTTTTATTTTGAATAAAATAATAGTAACAGAAAATTAGACTCGCCGCAATGTCGAGCAGTGTGCTTATGTAGTGGGTGACTTCTGTCCACGCCTTTATCGGTGTTGCAGGTCGCATGTAGAGAATTCCCCATGGATATTCGTCGGCAAATGCGTACTGTTAAGTTTGGTCTTAAACTGCGCATCTCGTCGAATACACCTGTTTCTTTTTTTCTGTAGCTCTCCTGGTACGATGGTTGGTTTGGTGACAATAGTGTCAGAGTTTCCTCAATGTCATAACCTTCATAAACCTTTTGTTGAGCAACTTTACATGCCAAATATCTCACTGTCTCTTACGTCATATATTTTTAAAACAGACTGTGTTAATATCATTAAGCCTTTTGTAAATGATTACTTAATCTCTAACTGGGATCATGTTTACAGATCTTTATGGACGCACCGCGATGTCCAGACACTGGGCAAGAGGGTGTGTCTTTCTGTGTCCCAGAGTTAAAATATTCTTCGTTTAAATGACTTTCTATTGGTGTTTCAGTATTCATGGCTGTCAAACAAACACAAGAGATCATATGAGATTTTTGGACCTAACTATTTAATTAATTGTTCCAATTGATTGACAATGTAAGTACAATTAGTCGTCTCTTGAGTTGGTAAATAACTACGGATATTCATGTTTCAACTTAAATTGTAGAACTCATTTTAATTGGAAGTCATTAAAACATGCCAGCGGTAGATAAGAGGACAGGCATTAAGACGATCCTTTATCTGCATTTATAAGCTAATCTTTCGATCAAGTTTGACAACAACACAAGTTCTTATCAAGACGGATATGCCGACGATATCAGCAATGATCTAAATTAACATTTTGAAATCAAGTCCAGTTCTTCTTTCAAATTCGTGTGATTCTCTATATGGAAATCGGTTAATTAGAAAACGAATAGATTTAATGTGATGATGATAATTGCACGTGTTACATGCACGCGGTCTAGGGTTGCACAATATGTTAAAAAATCTTCTGAAACTGATTCAGATGACATTCCAGAACCATGCGTTGTTGAAAAGTAGTTAAGCTATGTCGGTTTCACCGACAGAGAAAACATCCACACAAGTATCATATTGGCCGTGGCTCACTGTATTACTTTCTACATGAATCATGTTACTACATGTAGACAAGTTCCTTAATCCTCTACACTTGGAGATCAATGGTATCTGTTATTGTCTTATATGATGTATGGATGGGAAACCAGGAGATGTGTAACAGCTGTTTTTCTCCACTTCATTATCCTGTAAAAGATGTCGTCATCATGTCCTGAGTCATCGATTCCAGTACAATGACATACATGTACTTTTCTTATCGCCATTCAGCTGTTTCCAGATGTTTGGGTTAAAAACAACAAAGAATGCAATTACAAGAGGATACACGAAGCAGAAAGATAAAACAGGGTAGATTGATATTTAGAACTTTAAGTGGTTCTGTAATGCAGGAAGGGAGTTTTTTTCTTCACATAAGCTTATTAAAGCTTAAGAAAATCGTTTCTTTATGACAAACTGTGTGATAAGAGATATGATAGAAAACAGTACAGAAGGAAAATCCTAGTATAAAATATAGACAAAGTAAGATAGAAATAAGATGAAAGTGAAAACGAGCGCAATTAGAAGAGTGTTACTCACTGTTACAAACAGAAACTGGGATCAATACCCTGTATCCCCGTCTAGGAGAGGGAGCGGAGGGAGGGGGGGGGGGGGCTTTAACTCGTTTAAATGAGGATGTAAGCCTCCATTTGCTTCATGCTAGAAAACGTTAACCCGTTTTCCCGTAAAAGGCAAAACCGAATAAGTGAATTTGTGTGTGTTGGTGGGGGAGGGGGCGGATCCAACAGCTGGATTCAAAGAGAAAATGGCATACCTGTAGAATCCAAGAGTGAACCCTATCAAAAGTCAATAAAACACCCTGATACCGTAAAGATATACTACCTTGTAATATATAGTCGAGACTAGTTCATCGTTGTAAGACAAAACACTATATAGATGGCACCTTCTCGTTTATTTTTGACCTAGCGTTTCGATGTGTATTCTGAAAGAATGTTTGAGAAGAATTTCAAAATAGACATTGAAACGTTGGGAGAGAAACGAAAAAATTAAAATGTCCAAATAGTGTTTGCCTTATAAAGTATTCAATTTCTAAATGCACTGAAAGATGAGCAGTTAAGCCTGGCTCGTATTAAAACACAATACAATAAAAAATACGTTTTTTTAAATAAAATCGGCAATCAAAGTTTGCCAGTTGACATCATCTGATTAAATATAGGACATTTTATTATTTAAGAACAACATATTTTATGGTTTGACCAAGTCACTGTCTATTGTATTTTATACCAAAGTTATTGAATCAAAGGGACAGATCAACAGAGGAGTTATTCCAAGTAACAGAAACATCTTAAATAGATTTTTAAGTAAATCATTATCTTAGCTTATAACATGTAAAACCATTGCCTTCTCCATTCCATATTGTTTTTCATTCCTTCTTGTATCTGTTTGTACAAAACTTAAAATTTTTAGGGGGATCAAACAACCAAATCGTCAGTAATAAAGTAAACTTTTGTTGAGGAGACAAAGCTTTCCAGTAAGTCAATTACACTCCCCTGAGGAACAGCCTGCTCAGAGGTACAGCCGAGACCGATATAACTCCCGAACTATTTGCACTCTGATAAACCAATCATAAAGTAAGCTCCTTATCCACGCCAGAAACCATCCTCAGATTCCCATTTCTTCCATCTGGACGAGAACAACGTGTCGCTACAACATATCATATGTCTTTCCGTCGTATAAAAGGACAGCAAAGTAATATTCTTCATTAGCTATATAATTCTTACTTGGATACAGCACATCTTCTCTAGCCAAGGGTTACTATTCCGAGCTACTCTGCAGTTGAACCCTTGGCGGATAAGTCCTGTATAATAGGACTCGGCTTCCAAGCAATTTATTGGATGCGTAGGAACTTCGGCACGGCTGTACATGTATTGCGCTTACTTGCATAAGCATGAGTTGCCCATTCTCTTCATAACCTTACATAAATTACCTTACATTAATTATCTGCTAAGGGTTCAAATGCAGACTAGCTCGGAATAGTAATCCTTGGCTAGAGAAGATGATACAGCATGACTGTTGGCCTAACACCATTCTGCACGGCTGTACATGTATTGCGCTTACTTGCATAAGCATGAGTTGCCCATTCTCTTCATAACCTTAGATAAAGTGTACTTCAGAGCAATAGGTCGATATGAGGATGGATACGAGGCGTCTTTTCCAGGATTAATCACAAGAATGACTTCCGCACTTTTCCATAAAAAGACCAAATTGGGGACAAAATTGTGTGGATTGGTTTCTGCAAAATTTTGCTTTTAAAAACAAATAGTATAAAGGAAGATAAAACTTGTTCTGTATCAAATTTTGTTATAAAGTGTTCAAACAGTAACAAATGGGATATATCTTCTAAATCGGTTATGTTTATTAATGCCATGGAGACGCATTCATGATCGTAGCCTGAACAATGAAGAATGCAATTGCTATGAAAATGAAATAATATAGCATGACCCATACTGTTTGTTTGTTTGATTGGTTTTTAACGTCGTACTCAAGGGTATTTCACTTATATGACGACGGACAGAAATACAGAACATCACAAACAAATCTGCTTCCCGTTACCCTTTCTTTAGCTCTGAGAGCACCAGGGCAACAGAAATCAGCCTCCTTTTACGGTCGACCGAGGAAGCCGAGGGAGTATTCAGCAGGGCAATGGCTCACCCATTCCCTCACGGGGCTGACCCATACTGAGATATGAATAGTGATTGTCTTTAAGAAGTAACGATAGACAGGACTGTGGGTTAGGGCTGAGGCTGATGAAAAAAGCGAATGGCATAATTAATTATTCGGATACATAACCGTCCAAACCATGGAAATCTAAGAACTTCGGTAAACCGGTTTAGGTAAATATATAACAAAACAAAGAGAGATTTATGTCGTATCTTACTTTTAATTCATCTGTCTTACTTTTGTGCCATGCAAATATGAATATTATCTGTTCAAAATAATATATACCTGAAAATAGATTATTAAAATGATCTTAGTCAAATATATTTTCCTTAATTTGTACTTATACAGATAAAAACAAATTCGAATCATCTGACAATGATACAGACGTAAGCACAACTGTTTGAATCATATTTAATCGAGAATAGTTTATACGCAATGCGTACTGGAAACTGGTTAATATAACACAACATCAAAATGCATGTATTGTAAAAATATTTTGCAAAAAGTGCGTGATACTTTCTTTTACCCGAAAACACAATGTTGGGGTATATAACGCTATTTGGTATTGTTATCTGTGAATAACAATCTAGTGAGTATTGATTGAATAATCATTAAGATTACCAATTTTAGCACCTAGTAATTATATCCACCAAGTACTATCATTACAATAAGGTGGCTCTTCCACGATAAATACATTAATTCAATACTACCAGCGTATATCTTAGAGTTCGTCGACAGTGTTCAAATTATAGAATAAACCTATCTAACAGTCTGCTACAGGTTTTTATTTGGCGTTATTGTCGAGCCTAGGTGGGCAGAAAACCAGACCGATACATTTTTTAGACTTTCATCAAGTGTATAACTAAATTATCGGGAACATGATCCGAATACGATATATAATTAACGAAGATTAGTATCACTTAATCAAAGTTAACACAATTTAACATAAACAATCGATGAAAGTAATCAGTGAAACTGATTGCTATCCATTTCCACAGACGTCACTCCGATTAAAGGAGACATACAGAGTAAAATGGCTGCCATTTGTAAGTAGCAAACTCGCTGGTCTGTTTCTAAAGTCCAAGCTACGAAAGTTCAATTTTTGTAGCCAAATCTCTTAACTTTGTTAGGGGATTTTATAAAATAACACAGGCTTCTGCCCTGGTTTGCTGTATTGTTTAATGAGTTATTTTAAAGCAATGGTTTGTTGAACAAGGTTGAGATTATTCCTAATATCCGTTGATCTATTTGGTGGAATGAAATAACATTCCTGATAAAATATCGATAATTTATTAATAGAAAGTAAATATGCATGTCATTTATTACGTTACACTGATACAGAACTATTCGATGCAGTTTTCATCAAGCCGGATTTAAACGAGAACCTTTGTAAACGTCAGGCAAGTACTCTTAGGAAATATAATGTCTTTGTTTTGAGAAAGAAACGATCAGATGTGAAAACTATTAATATCGCTTTGAAGACGTGTGAGGGTGAAAGGGGAAACATGAAGGAACAACACTAATTAATCTGCCTGCCCTCACTGTCTTGAGGGTTGGTCTCTGGGATGCACCTTCTTCAATGACGCTTCTGTATCTGTTAGCTCAGCTCCGGATACTATTGTGTATGCAAATAGTCCCTTTCTTTATGGGGGTACTCGACATGCGTTAGGTTTTTCTTGTTTGATTAGTTTAACGTCTCACTCAAATGTATTCCCTTATGTGTCAACGGGCTATCCATTTCTAAATCTACCCTTATTTAATAAAAATGCCTAGACGAAAACTGGTAAAAGCACCCCTGACATTGCCGGAGCCACTCCGTATCCCCAAGGGGAGTCGTTGATGTCCGTGGGTCTACTGATTTTGACCCTAAGTCTGACTTTGTACAGCTGTAGTCTAAGTTGAAAAAGCAGACTGGTAAGTAAAGGGTTTGAATGATTTCATTTTTGTTGGTTCTTTGTGACCGTTTTTTATTTATACCAAATGATATACAAAATATACGAATAATAAGCGTGCTCGATTGCAAATTATAAATCTACATTTATACAAAAGTCACATTTAGAGATAAATGCATTGCCAAAACTGTTCAATTGAAGCTTAATTGAGAATTATTGTCAAAGAGACTTTGCTACATGCAATTCAAAGTGTACAAATAAAGTACAAAATAGATAAATAGAAAGCGTGAACGAAAATTATGGAAACAATTCTGAACGATGTATTATCAATTGTATTTATTATACATGTACATTTATTTTTACAAAGCCGTGCGTTATATGCATACACTATTCGATTGAAGTTAAAGCGAGAAACATTGTCAAAGGGACACAAGTTTCATAGAATAAACAAGAGGGAGTTATCTGCCGCTGAAATTGGTAATTTAACCTGTAGTTAAAAGAACGGTCGTCGAGGGGGTTGACTGGCCCCCCTGTTGAAACTGAAAGTGACTGTATGGATCTTGCAAGTGTAACTGAGAGAAATTTAAATTGTTTACTATAGAAAGAGCCATACTGGCCTGTGCTACATCCTTTCTCTGAGATTGGTAACAAGCTTTGACGAACAAAATACTCTCCATCACATAGCCCGTTATAACGTCTCACCTTCCTATTTTCTTGCCGGTGCCGTTCAGAAAATTATAGGAATGCCTGGTTATAATACGCATACATCAAAGACAAAATAGCTCAGCTTTTTAAATAAGAGTTGGTTTGTCGAAGCAACGAGACCAAATTGACGTCAAATGAGTTAATAAAACGTACCATAGGAGAAGTGTTGGAAATGACTGTTGCCAAAGGCTTATATTACCAAGCAACCTATGGAAAACATTTCGAGGCTGTCAACCGGGTAGTAAGATTTATTATTATTCAGGACAATGTCAGAACATCAATCGACTCGTTTAATTAGCTCACGAAGCGGACAACCTGTAAAGGTGCGCACAAAAAGAACGCTTGCTCGCGATACAAGCGAGCGCGATAAAGCAAGCACGTGTAATGAAAGCGCTTGTTTGTCGTTGATGTGGACATATAGAAAGATTTCAAATCGCGCTTGCGACTGGTAGAATTTTGTCATTCGGCACCATGGCGGATTCAAGTGAAGACGAACTATTGTTGCTAGACAGTGTTTTGCCGAAAATTATCCTGGGAAACGCAAAAGAATGGGCGTTCAAGAGATAAATAAAAGGAAGCGAATGGAAGGTGAATACCATCACTTGTTTCCTCTGCTTAAAAGGGGCCTTTCTCGTTTCCAGTCATACTTGAGAATGAGCTAAGAGACATTCAAGTATATCTTAGAATAAATTGAACCAAAGATAGCAAAGATCTGGTGCAACTGGCACCAACAACCAATTCTGCCAGAGGAGCGTCTAGTTATAACACTCAGGTGAGTCACCCTTAGTTGAAACGTAGGTGTATATGCAGTTATATATTAAAATATGAAGTAATAACTGTTAATATATATTCATGCATACTAAGACTGTGTAAGCGTGTATCATAAAGTTTATTGATCTCCATTATGAACTACAACAGGTAAATCTCTTGTTGGTTTTCAACTTATGGTGAGGACAGTTTAGGAGAGAAGAGTAGGATTGAAAAGGTTGTTATACTCACAAAAGACATTAAACAAACAGAGAAAACAGCCAACAAACTCAGAAACTATCTTAGTTATGGAATGATTATATAAAATCAACCACATAGATGTTTAAAAAAGATCACTGTTCGTAAAGAATAAGAAAGATTTTCCACTTGCGAGAAAAAAAACATTTACGCCTAACTGGCATATTAAATATCTTGTGTAAAATACGATTTGAGAAAACACACACTGCACTTGCTAGATCGTGACTAGACAACACACGTGGGGGCGGCCAAAAACACGCTTGCTCGCGATAAAGAATTAACTTTTGATTATTTACGCTTTCCAAGCGTCCCTTGACATCGCAGGCGCGATAAAGCGAGTGTGCTTTTTGTGCGTCACAAGCAAATTATGAATAACGTTACAAGGTGCTTGCTTTATCACGCTCGCTTTTATCGCGAGCAAGCGTTCTTTTTGTGCGCACCTTAACGCCTATCGCTAATCCAAAATGTTTGGAAAGGTACGAGTCATCCTTTAAAAAACGCCTTCTGGTATAGAAAATCATCACTATTTTGTTGCCACTTTCCCAGATTTGTCAAAGGCCATCAGCACTTTAAATGTTATCTTATAAACTTCTCAATATGGTCTTCCACATGCAATCTGTTTCAAATAATTATACTTTCTCGAGTACAATCATTTTTGTATATGGAGTTCCACAAGGATCTATTTTGGGACCAATTTTGTTTCACCTCTACTTTAGTTATATATCACACGTAAGTAATTGTTTACACTTAATTTTATCTGTCAGGTCTGTTTGTTACACCGAATGAGATTCAAGTAATTTAATGCTGAATTGACTGACCAACAGTGTGGCCCTCTTCTAGGCTTACAGTTTAGAGTTCAAATACATTGTTCCTTGGACTACCTTTTGGAGAGCCTTTGTTTTGGTGATGTCGTCCATCCAGCGGACCCTATCAATAGCACTCACAAACACCTCTTTAATTGTTTGAGCAATATGATTAACCTGCGAAGATAAGAAAAAAGTTGAACTGAATCAATTCAAACCAGAATATTTTACCTCGAGTTAACAAACAATGATATTCAATGTTTACTTAACATACATGCAATTCAATGGTCAAAAGGGTGCAGAAAAAATAAAAATAACACAGCCAAAGTACAAAAAGTGTTATATTATAGTAAATGGCATCTTCTCTAGCCATGAGTTTTATTACGAGCTACTCTGTAACATTGGAGGATTAATTGCAATAAACATAATTACAGCTATGGATAAAATAATGACCAACACAGATAACACGTTTAACCCTGTGAGGTACGGCGGCTAATATGTGATATTGAATTTTTTTATTTTTGTTTTGTATATTACTTTTTAATTTCTGCCTGCCCTGATATTGATTTCCACCCGTACCAACATTTATTTCTACCCACCCCGAAATTAGTTTTCACCCGCACCCAAAATTAATTTATAAACGGCCCGAAATTCATTTCTATTCGGCCCGAAATTCATTTTAACCCACCCAGAAATTAATTTCTACCTGCCCCAAAATTCATTTTTACCTGTCCCGAAATACATTTTCAACCCGGTCCGAAAATAGATTTCACCCGCCCCGAGATTAATTTATACACGGCCTGAAATTCATTTTTACCCGCCCCGAAATTCATAGGCCTATATACATATATTGGTTTCATTTTTACTTGCTCTGAAAGACGCATATACGTGGCGCCATCAGAGAGCGATCGACTGATATTGTTGACCTTGAGTAGGCCTATATTCATATTGAGTGTTTGTTTCATTGGGGTTAAACGCTGTAATGAATGCTATTTCACTCACATAATGGCGTGTCCGGGCAATAGGCGAAAGAAATCGCCTTCACCACTTCTTCGGTTATTTCACTCACATCGCGGCGTGCCAGTGAAGCTCTTGTAACTATATAATGTTCGAAAGAGTGGAAATGAATTTGGGGACGGGAAAAAAAAAATAAAAAATTTGGGCCCAGTAGAAATGAATTTCCGGGCGGTTGGAAATTATTGTTGGGGCGGGTAGATACAATTTCGGGCCGGGTAGATACAATTTCAGGCCGGGTTGAAATGAATTAATTTCGGATCGGGTAGAAATGAATTTCGGTCTTGGTGTTAGAAATGCCTGTTGAAAACTAATTTCGGCGCAGGTGGAAATAATTAATAATGCAAAGTAGAAAACAATAAATTCATTTCCACTGTGAGCCGCCGTCTAACATTATAGATATAGTACCATAAACTCCACGGGCACCTGCCATATGAATGAAATAACCATGTAAGTGGGCAAAGGTGGGTTTCTTCGCCAATTGGTCGGACACGCCATATGTGAGTTAAATAGCATTAATTATGGCGGTTAAAGCCCAATCAAACGAACTCTCAATATAGGCCTACTGAACGTAAGCAATATCAGCCAACCCGCTTTCTAATGACACCAGTATGGGTCTTTCAGAACAAGTATAAAAAAGTAATAATTAGAAATAAATATATATGAATTTCGGGGCGGGTATAATGAATTTTAGGCCGTGTACAAATTTCTTTCGGGGGCAGTTGGAAACTTATTTCGGGGTGGGTAATTGAAACGAATTTCGGGGGCAGGTGAAAATGATCGAATTTCAGGGAACTCCGAAGATAGAAATGAAATTATTGCCGGCTACAAATTAATTTTGGGGCGGGTTAAAACTATTTTCCGGGTGGGTGAAAATGAATTTAGGGGTAGGTATAAAGATTTCGGTCCGGGTAGAAAGTAATTTAGGGCCGGGCAGAAATGAATTTCGAGCCATCTATAAATAAATTTTGGGGCGGGTGAAAATTTATTTCGGGCAGGGTAGAAATGAATATCTGGGCGGGTGGAAATCAATATCGGTGTTGCGTAGGTTCTGCGCGTGGATTGCTTGCTGTCCAGTACCTATTTTGTAGTGGCGCGTATAGCGTACAGGTCGCTCGATAGCTGGGACTGGCGAGCGAGGGTGACAAACATGTGTCATCGTATTTGTTCTATTTTATTAAGATTTTG
>JARFOD010156909.1:0-12201 GCA_031763545.1 Mopalia muscosa | reverse complement strand
TTGTACGAAGCTGCTGTCCTAGCACTTGACTACTCAATACCATTGAACCCTTACTGAACAAGTACTAAGGTGCCGCTTGAAGCCCCACTACAATTAAGGCACACAAAAAAATTACTACATCATAAAGAACAACCCTTCCTTATTCTGTAATCATACAGGCGCTCTGCTGCTCCTGACTACAGAATGACACTGCCTGTCACGTTAAACATGTAGTAAAAATTACCACATAAATACGTGTAACGTTAACATGTAGTAAAAATTACTACATAAATAGGTGTATGGAGCTATTTTCAATTACTACATAATAACGTGAGCGGCGTCAAAATGACGCCGCACACGTTATTATGTAGTAATGATTTACTACATCGTAACGTACAACCCTTCTTTATTATGTAATAATAAATAATAATCCTCCTGCTCTTACTATACTACTGTTGGAAAAGATAACCGATTCAATGCTTTGGGAATTATCTGTTTATCATCCACTCTAGCAATGTTTTGGTATTCAAACTTTGCTATCTTATATATGTTATATGAACATGTTTTACTCGTGTATAGAAATGTATCTACGAAGGTTTCGTGTTTCTCTTAACCAGAATGTAGTACCAACAGCCTTCTGAAAAGACACGACACTGTCACAACATTGTGGATTTAATTTCAGGACTGTTTGGGACACGCCGGTCAAGGATATTCTAGGAGATACATTTCGTTTTGTTGATGACACACGGACACAACTGACGACACTGAAGGACCTGCTTTCACACAGAACTGGACTGAATAGAGGGGATTTGGGCATATACGGAGGATACCCAGTTTCAATAACGAGAAAGGAGATGGTTAAGTGAGCTTATTTTTGTTTTCCAAGCTATTTGCCATTTGGGAGTGTTGGGAGGGGTTGAGTGGAGGGGTTGAGGGGGGTGTCAAAGGGGGTGGGGGGTTGGCCCAGTCTGCTGTAATTCTTTAACTGTTTTAAGTTGATTGAATGGCAGCAAGTTATAGAGTGGTCGAATAACGTGACTTTAACCAATCACATATGCATGTAAATCACGTAAATTACGAAATAATAGGACAATGTTTGTACTTCAAGTAACAAATATGGACCATTTTCCATGTACGTATCTGACATACCTTCATAGTATATGCTGCAAAGTCGCACCTTTCCTACTGGTCATTAATTATCGTGCCAGTATTTATACGTTGCGCTTTAAACTCATTAACGAACACGGCTATATATTTCAGGAGACTTGTTCATCTTCCCGCTCGATTCGGATTTAGAGACAAGCTTCTCTATAACAATTGGATGTATATGCTAGCTGGACATATAGCAGAGGAGGTGGAAGGGGATACCTGGGAAAATCTGATAGTTAAAAAGCTGCTCAAACCGTTAAACATGAATTCCACGGTGTTTTTGAGAGATTTGAAACGTTATGTGAATAGCACTCTGGCTATCCCATATAGAGTTGTCCGTGGAAACTACCACCCTTTCCCACTAGAACATTACAGGTAACCATATCTAATTTTTTTTTTTTTTTTTTTTTAGTTCCAAATTAAGAGATAATTAAAGGCGATCGATTGATTAACTGTTGAAAGTAAAATACAGAATCACAAAATGTGAACGAAATTTCTCTATTGGGGAAATAATGTTTCTCAATTGCTGTCCATTACAGATAGTACAATTAAACTGGAAACATACAGCCTTTTGTAGACAAAGGACAATTACAGTTAAAATCATGTCATCGGCATTCACCATAAGTTTTTAGAGAGAAACAAATGTTGGTCAGTCTCCTTCGGCATTAGAAAAGCTTTGGGTTTAAAGGTGCCTCTTCTTCTGCATTAGAAAAGCTTTGAGTTAAAAGATGCCAAGCCAACCAACGATCGCATACGGCGCATCTGGTGTATTACATGTTTCCAACAGTTTAGAGAAGCGTAGACAATAAGTACATATACACCATTCCCGGCATCATATCTGTATTCTAATCTGGCTTTGAGTTTGACTTTAATTGTTTGTTTTATTTGGCAGTTTTCATCCAGAGCAACCTGCAGCGTCAATTTGCTCAACTGGCAAGGACATGATTAGCTGGATGCAGTTCTTATTAAATGTAAAGACTTTTGGGGTAACTCCACCAAACCTGACGAATACAAGTGCATTTCAAGCCACTATGAAACCACATATGGTTATGGACTCCATGCTTGTTCGCGATCCGCCCCATCACGTGTACGGGGTGGGGTTTGGTTGGGTTATCGGAACATACCGAGGTATGTAAAATACTAGAGTGTACACTATCTAGGGAATGTAAAGTGTTGTCCTAGTTACACAAGTGTTTAATTAGGCATATCTGATATCATTGATATTCGATCAGTTTCTTTAAACAAATGCAGGTCTTACTTGCATATCCTAATTTATATATAGCCTTCCCCGATTTAAAATGTTTTCTTTAAATGGCGCAACATTCTGTATTATTTATCAGGATGAATTCCTTTAACATAATTATTTAAGTCATATTCCCTCACATGACGAGTAATATTCATTTTCAGATTAAATTGCTTATACAAAATGTTTTTCGTTTTGAACGATTGAACTACGCACACTATTATCTGTGTTATCAGTGGCATATCTTGTTTGCAGGATTACGACTTATAAACCACAATGGTGCTCTGTTGGCTTCCGCAGCTGAACTATGGATGTTCCCGGAGAGGAAAACTGGCATTTTCATTGCAGCTAACAGGCAAGCAACAGATCCAGTACTAGCATTGATTGCGTATTATATTTCAGACATTTTAACTGGAAACACGCCTTGGTTAAATCTAACGACAGCCTGTACGTTTCCAGAGCCATGGCGCGAAGTACCTCCGCCAACTCCATGCAAAAATGAGCATCACGAACCGGATCTTCACCTTAGCGAGTACACCGGTACTTTTGGCAATAAGTTGTTCGGAGATTTTGAAGTGTCCCTTTCAAGAAAGCCTACAGAAACACTTGTGATTCGATATGGCAAGCATTTAGAAGGTATTTTAATTCCATCGGCACCAAAGCACACTTTTTCTGTGAACTTAACGGGTGTGTACTGGTTTCTAACCGACGGCAAACCTATCCCGGATGCTGTTTGTTTTATGGAAGCGGATGATGGGTCCCTTCGTGGATTAACTTTTATTATGCGAGGAGAAATTACCGAATTTAATCGGTCTGTTCGCTTTAACGGATATTACTCAAACAGAGCTAACTTAATTCATGGTACATCAGTTGGATTACAGTTTTTATTATTGAGTTACCATTTGTTGGGTTTAATACAAAGACTCGTATGGAGACAATGTTGACGCTTGTAACAATAGAATCTTCATTTTTTTTAAACGAAACATCTTCTTTGAAAGTGTTGATAACAAATTGTACACAAATCTTATCATCATGAGAGTTGTATAGCATTATTCCCACTGATGAGTTTCACAAAGTAGAGTAAACTTACAATTCCAATAAAAGATAGACATGGATACATCCATGTGTATCTTTTATTCGAATTAAAAGTTTACTCTTCTTTGAAAGTTGTATGTCATGTTTTCGGGCTAACATTTAATTTAATATTTTAATATTCGTTATCTAGTTGTAGAATATATATTTAGCTGTGATAAAGCTAGACTAAGCTTTTATGTAACTCTTTGATCTTTACCTACATTTAGCTGTGACGGAGCTTTATTTAGCTTTACTTTAGCGAAGAATACTTTGACCAAGCTACATTTAGCTGTGGCTAAGCTTAAATGTAGCTAATAATACTTTGACCTAGCTAATTTTAGCCGTGAAGAATATTTAATTTAGCTAAGAATATATTGACCTAGCTTTATTTAGCTGTGAAGAAGATTTAATGTAGCTTAGAATAGTTTGACCTATATACATGTATATTTAACTTTGGCGAAGCTCACATGCAGCTAAGAATAATTTGACCTTGATATATTTAGCTGTGGTGGAGCTTACATGTAGCTAAGAATACTTTGACCTTGATACATTTACATGTCACGAAGCTTTAATGTAGCTAAGAATAATTTGACCTTGATACATTTAGCTGTGGTGAAGCTTACATGTATCTAAGAATACTTTGACCTTGATACATTTACATGTCGCGAAGCTTTAATGTAGCTAAGAATAATTTGACCTTGATACATTAAGCTGTGGTGAAACTTACATGTATCTGAGAATACTATTACCTAGACACATTTGGCTGTCGTGGAGCTTATTGATCTGATCATACTTTGACCTAGCTGCTTGGAGCTGGGGTGAAACTTTAATAAAGCTGAAAATACTTTGACCTAGCTACATTCGGCTGTGACGGAGCGTTACTGGATCTGAAGGCTACATTTGACGGTGGTGGAGCTTTATCAATGCTTTTTACCTAGCTACGTTTTATGTTCCTGGTTTGCTTTGATCTGGCTATCTTTGGCTGTTACACGACTTTATTTAGACTTTGTGTTGTTGATTTGCTTTAACTCAGCTACAGATATCTATGACAGAAAGCCAATCAGCTTTATGGAGTTGGATTTGCTTTGACATAGCTACATTTATCTGTGACAGTGCCTTTTTAAACCTCAATGTTAACTTTGTGCTTTGACCTAACCACAGATAGCTGCGACCTAGCACTAGCCGGAGGGAACTAGCTTCATTTAGCTAAGACAGTGTTAAGTTGTTTCAATTTATCCGATTTGCGATACTAGCTGGGATCACGCTTGGCTCAACTTGTATGTTCAAACAATTTTCTAGCGTTTTCATTAAGTATAGCCACATTTATTTGTGACCCAGCTAATTTAGCAAAGACCAGATTTATTTAGCTGCCATCGAGTTAAAAGCTGTGATCTGTAATGTACAATTATTTGTAAATTGTACAAATGATGTTGTAACTTTGTTATATTTAGATGTTGTGTTTCTGAAGAAATTGGTCCCATTATTAGACCTTTCTATATTTAATTG
Organism: Mopalia muscosa; assembly: GCA_031763545.1. NCBI lineage: Eukaryota > Metazoa > Mollusca > Polyplacophora > Chitonida > Mopaliidae > Mopalia > Mopalia muscosa. The sequence goes on along the minus strand of JARFOD010156909.1, from coordinate 7,250 downwards.
TGAGCGAGTTCATTCCTTTTATCTAGCCAGTGTAAAGCTACATTGTTATATCAAGCTAAGCTAATAAATGAAGATAAAGTTCCACTCCACATAGCAAAGAGTGGCTATAGCTTAGTGTTGCAACTGGTGGTGGCAACGAGCTGTGATTGGCAGGTATTCCATGAGATCTGCACACAGAAATCGCGACTGAATCAGGTATAAGTTTCAACAATAATTGCAAAAGGTAACTTAGCCATTGAAGAGGTGGCGTTGTTTACATCTAAGATTGAAATTAATTGTATGCCAATAACATGTCTTTATTCTATACGTTTTTATACAATGGACTAATGCATTGATACGTATTGCGTGATTTTATGCGGCAATAATTTAATTGCCATTAATGATGAAACGACAACCCTTCATATATTTGGAGTATCTGTCTCAATTCCATTTCAGAAGACAGTCTCAGCTGTTGTCAACATTAGATCATTTTAAACCAAACAAAAGTCGATAACTAAAACGACTGGCTGCCTTTTAGTAACATTTTACGGAGAATTTCATTATACTGGCCTTACTAAGTTATGAATTGTCAAACTATATAACCACAATTTAATACATTTCTATGAATTATTACTACAACTATTAAATAAGTATTAAAAAAGAACTCATTGAATAATATGGACTTTGTTTGTATATGTGCGTTTTCTAAACTCAAAAATACCACAATTACAAAACGTGGGTAAATTTGTTCCTTTGTGGAAGATTAGTTATATTAATGTCTGTTTTACATATTCGCTAAACTTAATGAGATATGACGGGAGATTGATTATGGTTTGTTTTGACGCGGGTAAATGTGAAAGAGTGAGCTCTGTGACAGGAAAAGCAGCTTCAATCAGTTAAAAGACGTTTAAAAATATTGTGTTTTAAAATAACCTGTGACCAGTGTCTGTCTGATATAGTTTTCCAAATGTTTATATTTAGTCGTGAAAGGTCCATTCAGCAGCCTATAGATTTTGTTTGTACTTGGCTTCGATCGAGAGCTCCAGGGTAACAGGAAGCTGTTCCCCAACCACGGACGTGTCCATAAAAAGCCTGCCGTACACTTACCTACGAAACTAGACCTTTAGGGTTGATAGTGCAGCTATGGTCAAAGTGACAAGCGTTTCCGAGTCGGCCACTATAACCTCAATCCACCCGCCCGATCCGCACATTATTACCAGTTTCGATCTCGCTTTTATTACAAATTATTACTCGCTTCAAACAAAGACAAAGTACAGGCCGTAGGCCCCACGGCGTTCAACAGACAAACAACCACAGCTTAAACCATTAGTTCCACTGAAGAATTTAACATAATGCACAAGTAGTGTAATTCCGAAAAACGATAACTTCATTTTGATTCAATATTTTAGCATTTATTATGCCATCATCAGCTTTTTCCTCCATATGTAAATAAAGACTTCAGCCAATCGCTATAGGTGACTGATTAATTCGAGCGTTGCTTAGTGGAACAAGATTAGTGTAAAATACTTCTAAATGGGTTGCAACATAGTTCAGTCGGTCACCTTTTCTGACATCGACAGCGAGCAGATGACTAGTTAGGTTATGAAATAAATTAAGACCTTCTATTACGTTTAGATGTGCAAGCTGTAATTGTTTGTCTGTTGGAGGTACGGCCTGTACTTTGTCATTGTTTGAAGCGGGTAAAAATTTATAATAAAACGTAATAACGTGAAGATCGGGCGCTCAACTCAACAAAATCTACTACATGTCTTAATTGAGACATCGACTTAAGATATAAACAGGCCGTCTTGTTTTGCACTACTTTCATGTGTTAATTACGCCCAGTGCTCATGTGACTAACCAAATCATGTGACTTTTCCCTGCCACTGCAGGGTTTCTTTCGTCTCACAGTATGAAGTCTATTAACTAGAAGTATGCAACTGCCATATAGATAAATCCATAAAGTTTTGAATTTTATGATATCATTCCAGGATCAAAATACCACTTAAACAAGCTTAGTTATTACGACATACATTTTGTTTTCCAATCAATTTTATAATAAACAGTCCACATTGTGTAGAGATGTAAAAGTTTTAATCTGTTTTGGGTTCAGATCATAATCAAATGTACCTCTACACTAAATGTGTGTGTTCTTAAGCCATCTAATATTTGCTAGGTTTGTTAAGTGTAGTGAATAGTGTGCATACGCTGGTATATAGGTTACCAAGGACCGAAATGTACGATGTTTGTGCATGTTCAGACACCTATCATGGCCAGGCCTGATGATGATAACACAGTGACTAGTAGATCAAGCAGTCTGATCAAATTTTCTTCTTCACTCAAACTCACAATTTCTCGACAATATCGGTAAACGGATTCATCGCGAAGAACCTAAGTGCCATCTCTGAACAGATTAAGAAATATATTATTTAGTGTAGTATTGTCTGGGGTAATATTTTTGAAATCCTATATTATTCCCATCCTTTGGAAAAATCGACTTTTCGTAATAATATATTTATAACATACAAATTGAGAATTCGAGCTTTGACCAGCCAGTGTTTGTAAACTATGCTACACTTGTGCAGTGGGTGGCCTGTTTACAGGGCATATACAGTTTGGCTATACCGATGCACACAAACACACACTCACAAGGTAAAATCGTTTCATCACTATCTATATCGTTCCGACACGTTTCTCTCAGAAACAAAAACTCTTCAGCGCCTTTTGTGTCAAAGATGGAAAACAAAAGAACCCCCCCAAAACAAAACAAAAAAATACGACCTAAAATCATTCATTCAGTGACCTTGGTGCGGTGACCTCATAGTTTTCAATTGTTTTCTCGCAAGAGTTTCTGTAGTGGACGAGGCTAAGACAACACTCGCCATGCCATCATGCAATAATTTACGACAATACCTGGGGCGACGCATGCCACAGACCAGCAAATATATTGTTTGTTTGTTTGATTGCGGTTTAACGTCGTACTCAAAGGTATTTCACTTATATGACGACGGATTGCCCTCTTCACATTGCACATAGCCTTATTAGGATGGAAAACTTTGAGGAAACGTCGTAAAAAAACACCCCGCGATTGCCCGAGCCACAACATGCGACTCGCCCAAAACCTGATGGTCGACAGGCGGACTCGATCCGGTGTCAACGTAATCGAACCATGTTCAGGAAGCGCACTCACTAACCCACGGGCCTAGGTATATAGGACACCTGATATAATCAATACTAAACGCCAGGTACAGGCTTACAGTAATCTGTCAACACCTGTCATAGGCCCTTCGTGATTTTGTTTGATCGGATATCATTTAAATAGGCAGCTATACATACAGCAGTCGCAGGTCGATATTATTGGAAAGTAATAATCCAATAATAAAGTACAAATGCTGTATGGGACCAAGTCTCTTATATACGGATCAGTCATATCGGCTAATTGCATAGATCTAAATACCGTGTCACCTCCATAATTGTCTTATTATCCTGTTGATGCCTGTAAACGGGAGAACAAAACAATGTGGACCAGAAAAGAGTATTTAGATCAATGCATAAGCAGTGAGTGATCACTGGTCTATTTTCAGGTATATAATTAGAGTATAACTGATTTGCAAGTTACAGGAAAAACAAATTTTACAGTATGTGGGGCCACATTTTAGGCGAAGGTAATCCTATATGCAATATCTTATCACATAGAATGCTGTTACTTAGTTTGATAACAATCTGATTATCAGTTTTCAAGTTGACAAAGTTAGACCAAATTTTGATTTTAACACCAGGTATCGCCTCCTGCCGACAGATTAGGTGTTTAAAGATTGAACCATATTGTGCCAGCGGGTGGCTCAGATTGGTGGGAATTTCCGGTTGCCTAGGGGCTCTCTGGAGCTAAAGTGGAACCGGAAGCCGATCTGTTTGAGATGTCTGTAGATAGCCTGTATTTTCTTAGTCTCAGGTGAACCAGACTCTTCTCGCGTTAACTTCGACCAAGGCTCGATAGTCTGGTAACAGGGAATGCTCAACATAGCAAAAACAACATGGTTATCGTACAGTTGGTTTTCTGAGGATAAGTTTTAAATATATATCAAACATTAAATCTTACCAAAAACCTTTTCTTACATATAAATTAATTTTATGTTTATTTGGTGATGTTCAAAACCACACTTAACTTCAAACGGCTTTTCCAAATAACTCGGCCTACCCTATTTCCCCCAGGTATCGCTATGGTATTGCAACCTAATACAGTTTACTGAAATAATCCAATCTGACAGAGAAAATCGCATGATTCTGTAAGGCCTATGTCGCGTTCAAAATTGCATATTACTCTTCAAAATTCTAATTCTAATCAATGTGCTTTGTGAATACAGACCCAGGATATTAAAAGCTTTTTCTGACACCAGCCATTAACAATGCCCACAGTCCAGGACTAGACTCCGATCATATGGATGGCACTATTGTTTCTAACCATTGGTTGTTGCTGAACAAGTCCGTGACATCCTGTGCTGCTTCAGCGGAGGGACAGTTTTATCCAGGGGCCAGTTGCCCGAAAGATTATTAATCACCAACACCAGATCGCTAATAACAGATTAGAGATAGTCCTTCAACATGGCCCGACGTGATCTAATAGGGGATAAAATGTAATACTGGTTCGAGCAATGTGCGACAACCCGGGTCAGCCAGGTACCATAGTAATGACAAACATTCAAATAATATCAGGTTATCATTGACAATAACACAGCACGTTATGAAATAGTTAGTAATTGTATTTCTCTTTTACACCCACAAATCAACAATATTTTACAAATATCCCAAATTTGGTCAACAACATATAACAAAATAAAAATTAAATTAAATTCCTTAGACATGATGTGCAAAATTTACCATCCTCCCCTAAAACATTAATTTAGTAAATATATATTCCTTTAAAATATCCATCCTCCACAATAATCATAACTAATCAAATTACAATCAGTAAATTTTGTCAGCATAAATCATTGTGTTTATAAGCATAACCCTATGTTACAAGAACATGAGACAATGACACACATTTCTGTTTGGTGGTCTGGGAGAGCATGCATAAGGCCAGGATTTTTATATCCATACCACATGCATTAATCCCAATACTATACGACATAGCACTGTGATAAAAATTTAGTCAGGTCCTTTTATTGAAAATTAACTCATCATCGGCATAACTTGTCTTAATAAATATACTCGACACAATTTATGGAACACGAAATCAATGATTTTTAAAAAGATTTTAAACATATTATTAACGAACACCGACTAATACCACTCACGTAGTTAAAGGGAGATAACTGGTACGTCAAACCACATACCATTTAGTTATTGGTGATGCTTATTTTAGACATGTGACCTTCTGTAAGACTTTTGTTATTAAATAAAAGCAGAGAAGAAAAAAGTAGCCCTCTCTTTGTTCTTTCACTATACAAACTCACAGACACGAGAGCATCAGTTAAAGGTTATAGATTCACAGAGACATGGTGCATTAGAGGAACAGACAATTATATTTTGTTATGTAGGTTAAAATAAATATTTACATACAATTGTAAACTTATGTTATCTGGTATTTTACTGAATAGCCATGCTATTCTTACAGCCTTGAAATATTGCATATATAGTATAAAGCAAAAGATAATAATGATTGACACAGGATATACTAGTTTTATAACTTTACACAAATCACGGGATATAAAAGTCATGGCCCTGCATCACACCTGGGTCAATCTCAAACCAAAAGTGTTTTTCTAATCCTATTAAGGCAAGGAATATACCTATAGGTCTGAAGTTTCCATTGAAATAATGTACACTCAGTATTGCAAACAGGGATTAATTTGGTTAAGAACTAAAAATTACTGCAAATGGATCTCTCAACAGCAGCAAACAATTGTGTGCTTTTTAGTTATTTACACCATCAAATTGATTTCTGTATTTAGTAGAGCAGAAAAGCGTAGTATAAACCTAATCTTCAGTTTTGATGCACTTCAAATCGAATTCAAAACAATTGATATACAATCAAACCTTCTTAATGGTATAAAACATAAACATGCTTTTGTACAAGTTTAAAAAAGCATATACAATGTAAATAAAGTATAAAAATGGTCAAATCTCCTCTGCATCCAAATGACCAGAAATGCAGGGATTGAGCATACAAATACAAGCTCTACAGTGCTGTCTTGTAAACTTTTATAATGTTTAACTCTGTGGATTTGGAGAAACTAGGAGTTAGTAAACCATAGTTGACTTTATCTACCCTATACATTATGATAGGGTCAGACTTAACATCTACATCTGTAAAAAACATATTTTCTCTAATGATGATGATACCGTTTGTTCCGTATTTTTTTTGCAAGATATGGAGGGCTAACAAAGCCACATATGACTTTGCCCCCACCCCAAATGGCAGCAATGAGGGGGTGGGCCAAATAAAACTGATACAAGGCAAATCTACCAAACATTTTATTTATACAATGGTTTGAGAAAGCTATTAAATTTGAGTAGTTTTTAAAATATAAGCTTATTCGTTACTGGACAAAGGTTTACCTTGTACCAGAAAGCCTGATATGAGGAAAGCAAACACAATATAGAAGTTAAGAAAAATAGACGTAGTAGTTCTGAAAATATGGAAAACTATAGAAAACATGTCAAAATTACCTCATAATAGATAGATTGTTTGGGATTTAACGTTGTACTCAAGGGTATTTCACTTATATGATGACAGATTGTCCACTTCACACTGCACCTAGCTTTTTTTTATGGTGGAAAACTGGGAGAAAACCCAGTAAAAACCACCCCCTTGATTGCCGGAGCTACAACATACGACTTGCTCATATACCTGTCCACTGATGGTCGTCAGAGGGACTCGATCAGGTGAACAGTACATTGAGGCAGGTTCACTTGCTACCACTAAGCCACAGCTGAGGGCCCACTTCATAATAGAAGATCAGTATTGCAACAAAACATAATGGATTTCGTATTTCAATGTAGGCCATTTCAAATTATTTCTTAAAGCCTTTGTAATTACAGGTGTCAACCCAACCAGGGTTATCAGTACCTAGTCAAGTTTAAAACCTACCCAGTACAAAATATGCAGCAACACTATCTTAGGCTATTTTTGACAGAAATACTATAATCTTATGGTTTTGAAAACTTGATTAATGCAACCATCATAGGTTACAGGGTTTGTTCAAGAGCATACAAAGCAAATAATTGGTCCTGTAGCATTATTGTTGTGCAAGGCAATAGTAAAGCAT
>JARFOD010156898.1:0-12202 GCA_031763545.1 Mopalia muscosa | reverse complement strand
TATGGGACCGATTTTTTCTTACCACATCAGTCCATTGGACTGATAAAAATTTGGGTGACCGGAAACACTGCTATGTGTCAAACCACTGACCGAATGTAGGATTGGGAGTTTGTTTAGTTAACTGATCGTATAACATTGTTATTTGATAAGAGTAAAGGGTTCTTTAAAATCAAGCGATTATAACAGAACAGGTGCACAAATGACATAATGCTGAGCGAGGCCCTTTGCTTAAACTGATTGTTTCGATTAACAGTTGAATTTCATTGTTCTAAATTCTCTCTGCTTGGGGCTCCTAAGCTAACCCCCATAACTGCCTATGGCGTAATACTGTACGCTATTCACAGAACCGAATCAGTGTTTGAGTGTTAAAAACGATATATTAAATAGTGGGCGTTTTCAATAGACTTTCAGGTGTTTTGGAGGTTATTTCAATCATATTGGGGCCAGCAGTCCAATGGATGAAGGAAACCATCCTAGACGCCACTAGTAACACAATAAGACAAGACAGGACAATCACAAATAGAACACAAAACAAATAAGACTTTGTGATCAGCTTCCTGTGGTCATTATGAGTTTGTTTGTTTGTTTGATTGGTGTTAAACGTCGTACTCAAGTGTATTTCACTTATATGACGACGGACACAAATACAGAACATCACAAACAAATCTGTTTCCCGTTACCCTTTAGCTCTGTGAACACCAGGGAAACAGAAAGCAACCTCTTTTCTCGCCTCTTAAGATCGCACGGGAAGCCGAGGCAGTATTCTGCAGGGCCATGGCCCACCCGCTCCCTCACGGGGCCGTGGTCATTAGGAGAGATGAGATGAACAGAGATGAAGTACTGACCGGTTCTTTTATAGGCTGGACAAGCCCCAGAAAAACATTTTGTAGACTGATAAGAAAGTCGTTCGGGTAAACCGTCCAATCCTCCCAGGCTCTAAAACAGTTCATCACTTTTTGCTGCAAAACATAAAAAGAATATTACAGTTTTCAATTTGACTTGCTCTATACTATGTTGTTTGATTTGTGTGTAAAGGGTACTCAAGGGTATTCCACTTATTTCAGGACGGATTGTCCACTTCGCACAGCCTTATTATGGTGGAAAACCGGGGCGATTGCCGGAGCAGAAACATGTGACTTGCTCATATACCTGATGGCTAACCTGACTCGATCCAGTGAACGGTAAATCGAAGCAGGTTTAGTTTAGGAAGCGTATTCGCTACCACTCAGCCACAGCCCCAAACTATGTTGTAATTATAAACACAATAATAATGTTAAAATTTGCAAAACGTGAAAATCCTTTTCAATTTCAGTTCTCCCAAGTCACATATATCTTAAGTAGTCAATTTACAAATAATAATAAAAATAAACTCACAAGTTCTCATAAGTCCCGTATATATAACATGTAGTAAATTTGTTATTCAATTTACAAACAGTAATAAAACAAAAACAAATGAATACTCATCATTATAGTACTGGTTAGAATGTAACAAACAGTAATTATTATCTACATGCACAAGCAAGATTACAGCTTGTGTTTATTAAGGTTGTAACATTTCGGTACAGATCCTAGCACCGTTATCAAGCGAGCTAGGATCGGTACCAAAACGTCGCAATCTTAATAAACAGAATATGTAATCCATAATAATCTTGTTTAAGTATGTTCAACCCAACTCCTAAATGCCTGTTAAAAAATGTAATTATTATCTATATATTAACATATTAAAACAGTTTTTTGTTTTGGGCAAGTATTCACCTTAAATTGTTCCGCTTTTAATCGACCATCAATTTTCTCATAAGTGTCGTGAACATCTTTAAATATCTCCTTCAATTTGTGTTGAAAACTGAAATGAGAGAAAAGGAACACATACAGAGCTCAAATAAGTGACCGTAGTGAAATTTTGTGATAATTAGCAACTACCGTTTAGTTGACTTATTGCTACTACATGCTCACAATGAAAAACATTGGTGTTAGACATCAGCAATTTACGGTCTAACTTAAAAAATTGTGACTAAAGCTATAAAATAATATGTGTTAGTTTTGTGGGAAAGATTATTATCATCTACTGATTTTTATGTTTATTTATTTGTTTGTTTGATTGGGGTTTAACGTCGTTCTCAAGGGTATTTCACTTATGATGACGGATGGTCCACTTCACACTGTTCCTTGCCTAATTACGGTGGAAAACCAAGTCGCCTTGTAAAACCACCCTAACGATTGCCAGAGCCACATCGTGTGACTCACTCATATACCTGAGGGTTGACAGAGGGACTCGATCATGTGGCTTTAGTAAGTGCACTAGCTAACCACTAAGCCACGGCTGCGGGCCCGATTAGTATGTGTGTACTCAACATATTGTCTGTAAACCATATTAACATTTTGCAACCAGATAATATCTCCCTCTCCCATCCGCCTAAGTGGTTTGAGGTTTAGAGTTGTGCTTAAGATTTTTTCACTCATATGACAGTGACATATGTTATGGGTTACCTGCAGATATCTGGAGTTTGTTTGATTGGTGTTTAACGTCGCACTTAAGGGTATTTCACTTTTATGACGACGGATTATCCACTTCACCTTGAATTATGTGGTAGGAAAACCAAGAAGAAACCTCGTAAAAACCACCCCTGCGATTCCAGGAGCCACAACATGTGACTCCCTCATGTACCGGCATCTCGAGAACAGGCACTGATTATTTACTTGATATGTATGTATTGATAAATATGTAACAAACAAAAAAATAGCTATATGGTCATGGACTTACCATTTCCTAAAGAAAGAAGCATTGGGAACTTTAGCACTACTGTTGAATAAAATATCAGAAACCAGGAAGAGTCTAGCAATCTGTGCAGAAAAAAAACACAATGAAAAATGTAAATTTTATCATTTATTTTGCATTTTAGTTTGCTTGTTTGATTGGAGTTTAATGCCATACTCAAATGCATTTCACTTATATGGTGACGGATTGTCAATTTCACACTATTCATGGCTCAATTATGGTGGAAAAACAAGAGGAAACCTCATAAACACTACTAACATGATAACCGGAGCCACAGCGTTCAACTCAATAATACACTGAATGGTTGAGAGGGGGACTTGAGCATTTTGCATTTCAGCAACACCCAAAAAATTACCACTGTGACTATTTGATTGGTTGATTGATTGACTGACATGTGTCAAATGCCATACTCATTTGTATTTCATGTATATGATGGCGATGTATTAATGATCTGTTTGATTGTGGTTTAACGTCGTACTCAAGGGTATGTCACTTATATAATGACCAAATGTCCACTTCACACTGCACCTAGCCATATTACAGTGGAAAACCAGGAGGAAACCTCGTAAAACCAATTCCGCTACTGCCCGAGCAACATCTTGTGACCCTCATATAACATAAGGGTCCACAGACAGGATTCAATACCGTGAACAGTACATTGAAGTAGGCTTTAGAAAGCGCACTCGCTAATCACTAAGCCATGGCCATGGAAACAGTGTTATTAAATGAGCAAAAAATAAATTGTTTGTTTGTTTGATTGTGGTTTAACGTCGTACTCAAAGGTATTTCACTTATATGATGACAGATTGTCCACTTCACACTGCCTTATTATGGTGGAAACCTCGTAAAAACCACCCCCGCGATTGGTGGAACAACCACATGTGACTCGCCCATATACCTGATGGTTGAAAGGCTTGAACCCGTGAACGGTAAATCGAAGCATGTTCGGTTCAAGAAGCGCACACGCTACCACTGAGCCACGGCCGCTGGCCAAATAAAATAAATAGACAAAGTACCTTTTTAGGGAGAGGTGTTTCTAGAATGGACAATGATTCTGTTATACACTCTACTATTTCCTCCGCTGACTCCGCATGGTCTAAACACCACACCATAGCATCTCCAACTTTTGGTTTTTCTGGAGTTAACTCCCTTAGCATGTCTTCAAGGCGATCTCTTTGGCTGTAAGAATGGAAATATTGAGGGGATTAGAAACATGTTAAACTGACTGAGCTGCAAATCAATCTTTTGTTTTTTACCTTCACCAAATGACTTAAGTTGTTTTAAAGAGTCCTATTTATTAAACAAAGTAGCAAAAGTCCTTGGCTTATCACAAGCAAGGTGGCTGGCTGTGTAACCCATTTAATCAGTAGAGAGGGAGAGTTTGTTTGTTTGATTGGGTTTAATGTGGTACTCAAGGGTATTTCACTTGTATGACGACGGATTGTCCACTTCACACTACACCTAGCCTTATTACGGTGGAAAACTGGGAAGAAACCTCATAAAAACCACTCATGCAATTGCCGGAGCGACAACATGTGACTCGCTCGTATACCTGATGGTGTAGAGGGAAAGAGGAAAGAAACCACTCTGGTACGGTCTATGTTAAATGTTGTTATTCAAAGCTGATGAATTAAGCCTAGAGTTTATATGGAGGGCAGTAAGTCAATGTAAAAAATCAGGGGAGATAATTATGCCTAGTTAGTCACACACAAACAGGTCATCCATTTCTAGAGCATTTAATCAAACTGCATAAAACTTTGGGGCAGATTTGTATGTTGGCCTGACGCTATAAAACTACCCAAAGGGTGATATAAATCACATCGGGATGTGTTCTTTCTACTTCATCTGCTTTTCCTTTCATTTTATTTTCCCCTTCCAAAATGGTGAAAATTATTTTGTCATTCCGTATTAGTTATAACTGCCTCACCTGTCGGATAGCTGCCCTTTCTTGGAGACCTCCATACCCACGAGCTCCTCGGGCATTCCTTGTGTATAAGGGTTTAACGGCGGGGGGCGCCACGCTGACCCACCACGAAACATCTTAAAAGTTTCTGTTCGCCAGCGGTAAGGTGTATCACCCTAAATTAAACAAGATTTAAACCGCATAACACTAAATGAAAAGATTTTGTGAAATAAGCAATATCACCCTGGAATGAAACAGGATAGCAATATCACCCTTAAATGAAACAGGATCAATTGAAATCAATGAGTTTTCATGGAAATTTGTGAAATTCAGGTAAAAAAAAATCACCCCTGCAATTGCCGGAGTCACATCTCGTGTCTTAATTCATACACCTATCCAAAATAAGTTGTGTCACTGTAAATGAATAAAGATTTCCTAAACATTAAATCTGATAACTTATAGCAATTTGTCCTATATATAAAAGCCATAATCAACTTCTTATTTATTCAATTTTGTTGTTAAGATTTATTTGACGAGAGAAATACCTGTAGTATAGTGAAGAGCTTCCACCTGTAGTAAATGTGAGCTGGTGTTTGGTTCTCAAACAGAAATCTGAAAAGGCAATAAAAATGGCTGATAAAACTGGTCTGGTTTCTCCAGGATATAGATTGATCGATTGATTTCTGTTTTTAATGCCATGCTTAAGGGTCATGCATTTATACGGTTATTTCATTCGTCCTGGAAAATAATGACTTTCTTTGTGCTTTATTTTCATATTGTATCTCGCCATAACTTTGTTAGAAAATTTTTAACATAATATTTGTAACATTTGGCTTTGTATTTTCGAACTAGAGATGTTTGCTTGCTTGATTGATTGGGGTTTAATGGGTACTCAAATTTATTTCATTTATATGACGTCCATTTCACACTATTCCTTGTTAAAAAAAAACCAGGAGGAAACCTCGTAAAAACCACCCCATCCATTGCCAAGGCTCTCTCCAATCATAGGCTAGAAAATTAATGCACGCCTTATGGATTGTTTGTTTGTTTGATTGGTGTTAAAACGTCGTACTCAAGGGTATTTCACTTATATGATGACGGATTGTCTTCTTCACACTGTACACAGCCTATTATGATGGAAAACCAGGAGGAAACCTTGAAAAAATCATCCCATCAATTGCCGAGGCTCTCCCAAACCGTATGCTATAAAGTTAATGCTCGCGTCATGGAAAGCGCTTTTTCTAAGTGCTGGACAGCTGTGCGGCTTAATGCCACATTAACAAGGTAATACAGGTGTAGGACTTACCTGAACATGGGGTTGCTGAGTTCACGATTCATTATCATAGCCTCAAACATGGGTCCTTCTCTAACCACAAACTCGATCATTCGATGAATCAAACACAGCAATGGTCTGAAAATGATTAACTCAGTAACCAACCATCTTTCATACAAGAGGTCATGTGACAGTCTCGATATCACATGATAGGTCATGTGACAGTCTCGGTATCACTTGGTTAGTATAACTATAAACTATTATCAGTTGTTGGTAGGTTGGTGGGGGTTTTAGCAGGATTTTCATTATAAAAATTCTAAAGAAGCTTTTAAACTTTAAAATTTGGAACTGAGCATAAAAGGAGATGGGTGATGATGTTCAATTTTCTTCCTCATACACCTGGAAGCTGTGGTCTGTCATTTCTCAAAAGCTATAAAAAATTCTGTAATGATATTTCCATGAAATTGGGGACGTTATTGATCAAGCCTCTAAATGAAATCAAAGTTCTCTGGCTGAGGGCCATTTGTTTGGAGAGTAGCAATGATGTATTTACTTAGCACAGGAGGTAGATTAACTTTACAATATTATAAAAATGCTTTACATCCTGGTTGTTCGGTCTTCAATTTATGTTGGAAATACTCTTTAAGCCTGGCATAAAAAAATCAATGAGTCAATCTCTTCCCCTATTACAGCTGGATGACGGATTGAGTAGTGTTTTATGCCGTGTTTAGGGTATTTCACTGTTATGACACTGGTGTATTCAGTAGCATTGCTACTCCTCAAACAATCTGCCCATAGCCATATGACTTTGATACTGTTGATCCAGTATTAGGTAATGGCAGGCAGTGTTACATCTTCAAAATAGCAGTATGTTTTTGTTTGTTTGTTTAATTCGTGTTTAACGTCGTACTCAAGGGTATTTCACTTATATGACGACGGACACAAATACAGAAGATCACAAACAAATCTGCTTCTAGTTATACCCTTTAACTCTGCGAACACAAGGGCTGCAGAAAGCAACCTCTTTTCTCGCCTCTTACGATCGACCGAGGAAGCCGAGGGAGTATTATGCAGGGCCCTGGCCCACCCGCTCCCTCACGGGGCGTCAGATAATATGAAGTGGTTTGAATGTTAATCTTCTTTCATTATAAGCAATGTCAGAATTTCTACTCCTAATCAACGAAACCTTAGACAGAGGGCTTCATTAATATAAATTGGTATTTCTGTACAACGAGCCTTGATCACACAGCCTTGTTAAAACCGTCAATTCCTAGTACTCACAAACTTAATTTCATATACTGGAAAATCAGTGGGTTAAGGCTTAATGACATAGTCACTAGTCTACCGCTTATCTAATGAATTGGCTGTTCCAGTGTTTGGTAAAACACATTTCATGGATGTCGTAAAACACATTTCATGGATGTGGTAAAACACATTTCATGGATGTGGTAAAACACATTTCATGGATGTGGTAAAACACATATAATGGATGTGGTAAAACACATTTCTTGGATGTGATAAATCAAGCAAATACAATAGAACAATTCCCGGTTTAAATGCTTTTGAATAAATGATTGCTAAACTTACAGGCGTTGTTCTGCAGCTGTGCCCGTACGACAGATTGCTGAAAATCAAAGATATTTACAAGTTACTGGCATACATATATAGAACCCAGACTAAACGGGATTGATTTATGATGTATGCCGTGTTGAAGGGTGTTTTACTTTAATTACCGTGATTTATTCCAGCGTTTCAATCACTGAACAACGGTACAGCAACACAATTCAGAACAATTTAAAGACGTTTTAAGTAACATCTGATTCACCATGAAAATATTGTTAAAATACTGCTTATTTCCAGATCGGCATATTAAGCCAGAATTGCTCTCTCTGTGTCAACATGACAAGTCTATTATTGTTTATTCTTTGTAAGTAAAATATCGCTTAGTCAAGCTAAATACTTTGGTCTCAAAACAGCGAATAAATATCCGTTTTAATCATACCTTGTAATTTTTACTTTCCGATAAATTTAAGCCCACCACTTAGTTGTACAGTTACATGTAGCAGTGATTGATTGATTGGTGTTTAACGCCGTACTTAAGGATATTTCGTGTGTATGACGGCGGCGTATTCAAACAATAATGGACACCAGCACAACCAATATGTGAAGCATTTCACAAATGTTGGAAAGTTAATTTTCCTTCAGTGCTTAGTATAAAGACTGCATTGTCACTTTTTAACAAACTGCCTGTAGCCAGAGGGGTACGTGTAACAGGGATGACAAGATATAGCACTAGCACGATGCGGTGTTTTGTCATTTGTGGACCTGTTCCACTGATTAAAAAAGACCACCATCCTCTTAATGTGAAAACAACGGATAATACTCAATATTTCTATGAACCACTAGCTGTGAAATCGAATTTAATCGACATAGTTCTAATTTTAAACCGATTCATTCTTAGGTTTCATACTTCTACACAGAACAGGCTCATTTCTAGAAACGTATCCGTCTCAGAAACTTTACATTGATTACAGTTAAAAAGCACAACCTGAGCATGAAAACAGGTCCTCATTTGTCTTAGACACTGTACACTTTGATATTGTGATCACAGGCCCAAAGTGCCAAGGAAACGAGCATAGTCGTCACTTGCAACAAAGGTTAGATAAGAAAATCTCCAGATGCAATATAATGACAAAACATACAATTCAGCTTTAACATCTACAAAGTACAGGGTACTCCTCCCACCCTTCCCAAGCTGCCCACAAATAACATTAAAAGCACATCTTGTAACCAGTGAAATAAACATTTTCATATCGCATTGCTGAAGAGACGTTGCTGAAAGTAATACTAGATCACAAACAACTTAACCTACCCAAAACAACGCCGTTAGTACAACTGAGAGCCATTTGAACTTGATGCAAACCATCATCTGTAAAAAAAATAAAAATCGATGATTAAAAAGTTGTGTGAAAGATGTATTCAATGTGCTTCCTCCACAGTATTGTGATTGAAATTGGACTTCATAACACATTATGTTGGTTTTATTGGTTAAA
Source organism: Mopalia muscosa (assembly GCA_031763545.1). Lineage (NCBI taxonomy): Eukaryota > Metazoa > Mollusca > Polyplacophora > Chitonida > Mopaliidae > Mopalia > Mopalia muscosa. The sequence goes on along the minus strand of JARFOD010156898.1, from coordinate 3,197 downwards.
ATATGTAGTTCGGGTTATTTCACTTATATCCCGGAGTGACAACCCTGAGGGCGGATGAATCCACTCTCGAGGCTGCCTGCCACAAACAATCTCAAGACAAAACCAAAAGAGTTAATGTCGCAACCTACCTCTGATAGCACCAGAAACAGAAGTCTCCTTACCAAACAGTCTGATTATAATTACATACATATTAAAGTTAGATACAGATACACAAGTGAATATATATATCAACGTTTTTAATATTTTTTTCGGTTAGATCGAGGTGTGGCACCGTGGTGAAAGTCATTTTACTCACAACATCGTGTCAGATCCGATGGTACCGATAACAAACAGTTTCCTCCCAAGCCGCTGGCTAATAACTTCAGACACAGCTCAATTTTCTCCCACACTGCTGGTTTATGACTTCAGAAACAGCAACATTTCTTCCCAAACGTCAGCTAATAGCGTCAGAAACAGCGCAGTTTCCTCGCAAACCGCAAGTTAATAACGTCAGAAACAGCGCAGTTTCCTCACAAACCGCCAGTTAATAACGTCAGAAACAGCGCAGTTTCCTCGCAAACCGCCAGTTAATAACGTCAGAAACAGCGCAGTTTCCTCCCAAACCGCCAGGTAATAACTTCAGACAACAATTTACTCTCACACTGCTGGATAATAATTTCAGAAACAGCAAAGTTTCCTCCCAAACGTCAGTAAATAACTCCAAACAGCGCAGTTTCCTGCCAAACTGACCGTAAATAACTTAGGACACAACACAGTCTCCTCCCAAACCGCCAGTTATTTACTTCAGACAACAATTTCCTCCCACACTGCTGGATAATAACTTCAGAAACTGCAAAGTTTCCTCCCAAATGTCAGTAAATAACTAAGAACACAACACAGTCTCCTCCCAAACCGCCAGTTAATAACTTAGGACACAACACAGTCTCCTCCCAAACCGCCAGTTAATAGCTGCAGACATAAATTCCTCCCACACTGCCGGTTAATAATTTCAGACACAACACAGTTTCCTCCCAAACCGTAGCACAATGTATATATGGCTAATTCCTCCATCTTAGCCCTACGTCCTTCCTATTTAAACCCTTGGTGAAAGTTGGAAATCGATAGGCCGCTATGGCCGGTCTCAAAAACACTATTGCTGATTTGTCTCTGATTTTTTCTAGATACACTGAAACCATTGATTAGTATTTTACCTACTTGCAATATTTATTTTTGGATGGTTTTCAATCTTATTATTGCAAAGGGAAATAACTAATACGCGTCAACTAGGGCGAGAAACTCAAATAAACCTTTATTTAAACGTCAGAAAAGAAAGGAGGAGTTTGATTATTGTGATTTTTCTATCAAAAAAAAAAATCAGAGAAAAATCAGATATATGTTTTAAGAGGCCGCCATAGCGGCGGATCAATTTCCAACCTTCACCATGGGTTGAGATAGGCGGGACTTAGGGCTAAGACGGAGGAATTAGCCCTATTCATTGTGCTACCCAACCGTTGATTAATAACTTTAGACACAACGAATAGTTTTAATATGTAAATCAAAAACTACATTTTTAATAGCCATCGGTAGGAAAGGTTTAAGTTGATGAAAACAAATATACCAATTTCGCTTTGTTTGTTTGTTTGGGGTTTAAAGCCGTACTTAAGGTTATTTCACTCATATATAACGACTTGAAGACGACCCTCGGCACTGCTCGCAACAAAAACAGGACAGGACAGATACAGGACGTTATAGAAAGACGTCACAAAGAAATCGGTTTCGTGTAGCCGCTCAGCTCTGATATTAAACAATTTCACTATGGCATAATGCAGATATTAAAATTCAATCCTACTTTCTTGGAAACATTTGATCACATAGACACATACCCCGTGAAGTAAAAGATTCCACATGTACCCACCACACGCCTATGGAACGCCCAAGATCTCCACGCGAAATCAGAAAAGTAGGTCACGGACAGTTTTATAAAATATGATTGTCAGGAGATAGATAATGGACTCATCTTCCTTCCACAAACTTTGTGTCTGTTGACATCAAATGACTGATATGGTTTATGACTTGTGCCTTCCCACATAACATATTTCTTTTAGGTTGTTCATAAGTTTCTTCTTTTTTCTTTACAAATTTAAGCATCTTTTATTTAATTTTGCTGAAAAGTGTACTGTGGGATACGTTATGGATGTTATCATGTTCCTAATAAAAACAAGCAGAGGAACCCATCGTCATAACCAAATTTGATACATTCTACATGGTGTCGTGTGACACGAATTCTACTATATTTCAGCAGAATTTTATCCTTCTGCTAAATTTTTCTGACCTTGGATGTGAACCGATCGGCCTGCTTTTATATATATTTTCTTTTTCAGTTATCGCGCTCCATTCGCTTAACTGTGCTTGATTTCGATTTTTTGTTTTGTTCCTTTAGGTAAACTCATGATAAATTCCACAAGTTATTGCTCATAATTAAAAAAATGTCCGTCCGAAGTAAAACCTTGGTTATGTAGTTAGCGTATTGGATTACTGGTGCTTACTCGGCCGTGGCTTAGTGGTTAGCGAGTGCGCTTTCTGAGCCTACTTCGATATACCATTTACAGGATCGAGTCCCTCCCGTATATGATTGAGTTACAAGATGTGGCTCCGGCAATGGCGGGTTGGTTTTTACAAGGTTTTCTATAGTTATAAGACGAGGTGAAGCGGACAATCTGTCGTCATATAAGTGAAGTAGACTTGAGTATGACGAAGAACCCAATCAGTCAAACAAACAATCGTTGGCCAGGCTTGTTTTGAACAGTAGCAATGCAGTACTTTACACTTGATAAAAATAACTGTCCAACATAAGAACATTTAACATCTGGCCTGTTTTAGTGTCCATTATAATGCACATGAGTGAAATACCCTTGAGTACGATGTTAAACACCAATCAAACAAACAAACAAACAAACATATTATGCCTCACGGCTATGGCTTAGCGGTAGCGTATGTGCTTACTAATCCTACTTCGATGTATCGTTCACCTGTTCGAGTCCGCCTGTCGACCATCTGGTATAAGCGCGAGTCCTACGTTGTCTCTGGTAATCATGGGTTTACCGGTTTCGTACCGGTTTCCAAGCGTAATAAGTCAAAGTACACTGTTGATTGGACAATACTGGCCGTATAAGTGAAATACACTTGAGTACGACGTTAAACCCAAAAAAACAAATTCT
>JARFOD010156887.1:0-12202 GCA_031763545.1 Mopalia muscosa | reverse complement strand
CCAACATTCCGAGCGTATTTTTGCGGATAGGCTACCACAGTTTCGGCTACCATTTTTCGGGTGGCCCACAATTTCCAATATATAGCCTATTTTTAGGTTGCAGCCCACCACATCTTCGGCTACCATTTTTAGTTGCTCTATTGGTATGGTGGGTGTTTCGCAGACAAAACAATTGGGCACAGGGTGGGGGAGCGGCAATACGAATGACGGCTACCATTCTGTTGCTGCCCAATACGAGAAACGGTAGCCAAGACAAACCGAGCAACCAGGGCACAGTAGACCAAGAGATACCAAGCAACCAAATGGACACGCTAGAGTTACGTCATATAGAAGGGGTGTCCCGCTTTTGCGTTTTCTTGTTTCTCATGTCCGACAGCCGATTGTTGCTTGTCCTGCGGACATTTGTCACTCTCGACAGGCGTGCCCGGTAGGGCTGAAGACTTTGGTGCGCATCGGTTCCAGGTCGTCGCGGTCACCTTCAAAACAAAGAAAGCGCGAGGCAGATTATGTCCATGTTTGGGCTGTCTTTGCCATTTCCCGGAGATCCATCCGCGACTCCGTCTGTTCATCGCGGGTTGCCTGCACCTCCTCCGCTGTTTTCTCTATCTCTTCCTGGAGCTCGTCGAGAAGCTTGCTTGCGGGGTCGTTGTGCTGTGCCAACTGGGCCAGCTAAGCGCTTTTTCGCCTCGGCCGCCGGCAGCTTGTCTCCGAGGGCCCGGATTTTCGGGATCTGGTTCAGAGACAGTTCCCGTTTGGGTGAAATTGTTGTTTCCTGTCGTGTCAACGATGTCCCGTATTCCCCCAGCTCTCTAGATGGGGAAAGCTGCAGGGGCGGGAAAGTTCAGTGCTTGGTATCTTGCTGTGCAGTACTTGGTATCTTGATGTGCAGTGCTTGGAAAGCAATTGGACGAGGGCACCTGCTTTGTATTGCACAATGGAGCTAGTTCGCAAACGAGGCAGCCCGCCGCGCTTCCCATTCCACGAATTCCGAAAACTAGTACGACAATGGGCCCAAGTTGGTCTGGGAGTCGTGCGAGGATCTGGACCGCGAGGCCGCGCGAGTGAGTGGTGGCAAAACAGTCGCAGAGCAGCGAACAACAAATCTAGGGCATATCGGGACAGAGACGGCAAAAAAGTGGAAGGCGTGGGGTCTTGGTGACCTCTATACGCTGTGGGGTATCACGGGGCCGTGTTGTTCTGCTTGCCCGGCGGAGTTGTGGTGGCCTAGGGTGGCCAGGCGGTCTTTTTCCAAACAGGTTGCAGAGAAACCCTTTGCCGTTGTAGCTGGCAGCTCGCATACCAACGCGAGCCAACACACGGCGACGCACACCAACACAAAAAAAATGAAAGCAATGGGCGACATAGGAGGAAAGTGCGAATGTGCACAGGGTGGGGTCTTGTCACTCGCTTGTTGCGGGGAGGGGGGGGGGCAACAGAGCGTCGCGCGGGTGTCAAGTGCATCCAAGCCACCGTTGCGCAAGTCCGCAGCAGTAGAAAGCAATAGAAGCGTATTTGACGCGTTTGGTGGTTGGTATGTACGCCCGACATGCAGATAGTCCGCAAAAGAGGCAGCGTGCCACGTTTCCTGTTCGAGCTGTAACGGAAGAAACAAAACACCTAGGTCAACCGCCCCACAAGCAGGAAAGGGAGTCTCTCGACGGCCTATAGAGGTTTGCATGCAAACAAGGTTTAGAAACTCGCTGGGCGACAATACTGGGGCACATCGGCAAAACCACGACCGAAAAGAGGTTGGGTGGGAGCTTGGAGAGCTCAACGCTGTGGGTATCGCTGGCCGTATTGGTCTGCTCCCCCGGAGGGACTGGTGTTGTGTAGTCGTATACGCTTGCGGGGCAACCGGTAGACGAGCCGCGGCGATGGAGGCCATGCGGGCCTTCTTCTTTTGCGGCGTTGTTTGCTCTGCGCCCAGATGGCAGAGAAGGGGAGCGCGCGCCTTTCGCAACACCTCGACCCGCAAAGCGTTTCGACCTCTTTCTCTAGGAAGTGGCCGCATGTGGGCGTTTCCACGTCCGTCGTGGGCTCCCATCCTCACCGACCGGAACCAGAGCACGACTGCTCATTTGTGTTAAAATACGACATCACTCTGGGAATGATCGCGAATATCACGTGACCCCTGTTTACCGCAACAGTATGACAGCTTTTCGACCAAACTTCAACTTTCAGGTAAGCCTCTTTTAACCTTCAAATTATGGTTTACAGGTAGTCAGGTCAAGCGTGTACATTTCATAAACAAAACATAAATCCCGAAAACTCATCCCTTAGTTCCTGTAAGTTTAATTCTGGGTTAACTGAGTTACTGTTATTTTGCTTAATTGGATCAGCATGCACAGTACCTGATTCGCAGCTCTTCGATCCTTTGGGAGAAACAAGCACCATAACGACTTGTGTCTTTGATCACCGCCAATTTGGGTTTTGCACCATTGTCACCTTCTAAATTTCCATTCTGCTTTGTTTGGACGGTAGGTTTTTTCTCTTATTTAAACATTATAGCTGGTTTATGTCTAAGGGATCTGCGCACCTGCTCAGTCATACAACGTTTTAAACTCTTCCCTATGCTCAGATCGCTAACTCATACCTCAACACAATTCATGCCAAGCTGACGAGTGCCAACAAATACTTATTTGAGGAGAGGCCTCACCCCAATTGAAGGAAGGATAGCCCAAGCTCTTGCCAGCTGTAATGCCTTCATGACGTAACAGGACAAGCCGAGAAAATAGTAGGAAATCCATACAGTCCACCACTCCGGTATAACAAGAATTACAACCTAACCAAGGCCTTGCAATTAGCTGTTTTAAGGTGACCACAAAACATACAGAGTTAGATCAAATCTATGACCCATTAATACAATAATTGGCTGATTAACTGAAAGAAAAGACTCGTATTTTAATGCTATCTAACGTCATACTGAATGTATATTTAACTTGTTTCTATGTTTTGAACTAAATTTCATTTATTTATTTATCCTATTTTAGATCAACAGGATTACAGATACAGAACCTGGGTATAACTCACAAAATCTTCCACCTGGTGAGGGTTGCTGACATACCAATCGAGATACAGCTCCTGTTAATAGAACACACTACCCATGAGGTGAGGGAGATGTGTTTCCCTCGGTCAAGTACCTTCTAGATCATTTTATTGATTCACTGACATAGCTTTATCTGTGTGTATGGTTAATAATGTATTAACTGTAAACAGGTTTGTGTTGTTAAGCTTACCTAACATAGTGTGGGTTTCTAGAAAATTATTGACACCCTGTGATTTTCAATTTAGTACTTTTACTCCTAAAGATGTCTGTTCTGTCTTAAATAACTTACCAGCCAAATTAATAGAGATGTGTTAGCCACACCTATAACAAATTTAATAAATTATTCTTTTTCGACTTCCACGTTTTCATCAGTCTAAAGTTAGCATATTACCCTGCATGTCCAAAATTTTCAAGAGATGTTATCACGACCAACTCTCTGCCTTTGTTTAAAATATATTTAATCCATATTGCGTGCATTTCGCAAAGGATATAGCTGTCAAACAACACTGCTCAAAATAAAATAAAGGACTGGTGTTAAGCATTAGATAACAACAAATATGTTGCCACAACAATGATGGACTTAACAGAAGCATTTGCCTAATTATCCAGTGATTTACTTTTTAAAAAAATGTCGTCATATGGTGTGTATGATAGTGCCTCAAGATTATTAAAGAGCTATTTACAAAACAAGTTCCAATTGGCAGAAACCTCAGTAATTGGGGCAGTATCGTTTGCGGTGTGCCACAGGGGTCCATAGTGGGGCCTCTGGGTTTTAACATTTTCCTGAACGATATAATTATGTTTAAAATGAATAGTACCTTTTATAACTTTGCAGATGACAACTCTACATCCTTTTCTCATAAAGATTTTAACATTTTAGTGAACACACTGCGTTCAGACTGTCATACTGCCAATAACTGGTTCAAAGCCAACCAAATGAAAGTAAATGTTACTAAATTTCAGGCTTTGTCTGTTGGCAAATAATCACCTTTGTATAGATATAGATGGCATAAGTATACAGGTAGAACAAACTGTAAAGTTATTAGGCGTTAATATAGACTGTTTGTTAAATTTAACAACTGTCACTTTAAACAGTAGTGATGAAAACTAACAGTCTTGTTCAATGAGTGTTAGACGTGTGTAACCCAAACATAGGTACCTCTGTTATCGAAATGTCTGGGCTAGTAAAATAACGAACAAAGGCTGACACATATTCATCCCTTTGGATCAACCCATCCCCATCCTTATCCAAAAAATCGAAAGCTGCGTCTATGAAATCGCTGTCGCATCTTCCTGCAGCTTGATAAAAAATGGACAACTCCTGCTTTGAGATTTCTCCGTTTTTATCCAAGTCGATCATGTCGAATAAACTTGAGGCGGTGATTCGATTCCACTCCACATGTTTCTCTCTGTCCTGGTAAAGGGAAGTAACTTCTCGGAGGTAAGTCGTCATGTCCAGATAGGCTAGTGTGTCTGGTTTTAAGAGTCTCATCCATTTCATCCAATCCTCTGTTAATCTAATCGCCTCCTCTTCGGATGCCGAAGACAACTTGCGAATGTTATTGGTCAATTGAACAAAGTCGTCCTTGGTCAATTTTCCATCGTCATTAACATCAAAAAAACGAAAAGCTTGAAGCCATTTCTGCTCCAAGCACTGGTTTCGTTTCTCGGTCATTTTTCTGCAGTCTATCGACTTTTGTTGAAAGTAAGAAGGCAATAGGAGGATTTTACAGTGCACGAGTTAAACTTTTCAGACACTGAAACACAGTTGTCAATTTGGATTCTTCGGTTGCTTGTTTTCTTGACAGTGGGTAAATGACTGCAATAAACAAAGGGTAAAGTTATACAAAATACATACTAATTAGTTTAAGATTACAACGCAATATATTTCCCAAAACAACATATTTTATTGATAATATTTCAATCAGCCATATCAATACCACCTTTACATAATATTGTATTCAAATATACCGGATTCGAGTAAAACAAATACACGATTTCCTCTTCTGTCCCGACAGAACACTTACACATGTATCTTTAACGTTTTTCCAAATCAAATTGGTCATAACTTTGCAAAAAATAAACAGAACTGCGCGAAACTCAATTATAATTTGTGTTAATTGTCCTTAGAAGGTTTTCTACAAACAAGGAGTTCAGGCCCCTGGAGTGTTGCTCCGGAAGTTCATAAAACTGACATTCTCTCGTATGTTTCTATGTCAAAACTGAACGAAAATTAAATCATAGCTTTGGCTAAGCTTAAATACTGCTGACCGGTAATTAAAATGCATCAATGCATACATATATTCTATTTAACTTCGCTGAAGTTATTGTAACAGAATAAAAAATGAAACTTCTTCTGTAAATTGATATTATTAATCTGTACACAAAGTATGATTTTAATCCGTAGAGGTCTTACGAGTAGTACAGAAAGCTGATGGCGTTACAGACGGACAGCTGGTTAAACCTATGGTCTCCTCCCGTGGAATCCGGTATGGCTTTTTACATACCTGTAATGAAGAAATCTTGCATTCCCGCTACAAGGCGTAGGACTGAAATTTAATAAGACTATGGTTCTTGTAATTATAATTCTTACCTTCCACAAACCAATGGGCTTCTAACAGAGCAGTCCTACTACACGTTAAATGCTCAGCAAATCAAACACTCTCTCGAAACTGTACACGTTGACGAGGTTCCGTAGGCGCTTAAATATTTTGAATGATATGCTTCATTTATTTACAGTCTTGTAAGTATCGAACCATGTGATAATGCCTTAAGCAATGTTCACTCTGTGGGTAAAACCTAAACCATGGCCTTTAATATTAAGGTGAAATTCAGATAATGGTTTACAAGTAGCCAAGTCAACAGTGTACATATCATTAACATCGAAAAAATCCAGAAAACTCATCGGAGTTCTGGTTGACTGCTGAGCAATGAATAAAATGCCTTTCTCAGTTCTGGCCTGTTAATCGTGGCTAACTTTGTGTTACTGCACGTTGCTGTATGTTAATATTTCTTTCTAGATTTATATGCCTATTCCATGTGTAAAGATTTTACTGACTTTAGGTGAATTATTGAGATTGTCCTGTCCGCTTTGTCTGTTGACCAAAATAAGATATCACTGACGTGCGGGTACTATTACGAACATTTGTCGGATGTATTTAGCGATTTGGCCCTCTGGCGTGGTTTACAGGTTCTCTTGTCGGCCAACTAATCCCACTTCGTTTACTGTTCACATAATGGTATCCGTCTGCCAAGTAAACATCAGCTATATGAGCGAGTCACAACATGTGGCTCCGTCAATCGAAGAAGGGTAGGGATAATTAAGAGGTGCCCTCTAGGGCTTCCGCTGTATTTAAACAAGGAACTGTGTGGAATGGACAATTCGTCGTCATATAAGTGAAATAACATTGAGTATAACGTCAAACCTGTTTGATGTGTCGTTGTTATGGCCCTGTCTTTGTTTGCTGCTAGTGTTGTCGTGGTTTCATTCACCAATTAGGTTGGCACGCTTTAATGTGAAATAACCTTAAGTGCAGCGTAAACCCCCAACAAACAAACAAATCGCCTAAACTGGTAACCTTCTAATTGCCTAATTGCTATTCAAATTCAAGGCATATAATCAAATCTACACAGCGTAAGCCCCGTCTACACGATCATACATTAACAGTAGACTTGAACTGCCAGTCTCATAAAAAAAAATTATCTTTGTCTGTGATAGAATTTATAAATCTTTTACAATTTTTTAAAACTTGTATTGTTTTATTGTTAGTGTAAACACAAAGTGTACATTTGGAGTAAAATTTATGAAATTATTAGCAAGTGTTTTAAAATATGTTCTATTTTATTTTAATTGGGAACAGGAAGTTTCCAATTTGGAGTTAAATTTATAAATCTTGATTTTTTCTGTCCTTGGCTTGCCATATATTCCCCTTATCATTGTATCACACAGTTCAAGGTTCTGCTAATATAGCATATATACGAGGTATACAGACTATATCAAGCATGTCCTCCCACTATGGCCTAATTTAAAGAATCAATTTCGGGGCATGTTGAAATCAATTGCGGGGTAGTTAAAAATTGATTTCGGGGCGGTTAGAAATTAAAAAGAAAACTAATACAAGAAAAGAAAATTATGTCTCTTGTTGTATTCGTCTTATCCTTTAATTATTTTAATCCATGTAGTATACAGGCATGGGCCGCTGTCGTACAGAGTAATTAACTGTCTTGTTCAATTAGCACTAGAGGATTGGAGTAACCCAAACATAGGTACCTCTGTTATCGGAATGTCTGGGCTAGTAAAATAACGAACAAAGGCTGACACATATTCTTCCCGTTGGATCAACCCATCTCCATCCTTATCCAAAAACTCGAAAACTGCGTCTATGAAATCGCTATCGAATCTTCCAGCAGCTTGATAAAAAATGGCCAACTCCTGTTTGCAGATTTTTCCATTTTTATCCAAGTCGATGATGTCGAATAAACTTGAGGCGGTGATTCGATTCCACTCCACATGTTTCTCTCTGTCCTGGTAAAGGGAAGCAACTTCTCGAAGGTAAGTCGTTATGTCCAGATAAGCTATTGTGTCAGGTTTTAAGAGTTTCATCCATTTGATGAAATCTTCTGTTAATCTAATCGCCTCCTCTTCGGATGCCGAAGACAACTTGCAAATGTTATCAGCGAATTGATCAAAGTCGTCCTTGGTTATTTTTCCATCGTCATTAACATCAAAAAAACGAAACGATTGACGCCATTTCTGCCCCAAGTACTGGTTTGGCTTTGCGGCCATCTTTCTGCGGCCTATCGACTCTTTGATAAAAGGAATGGAAATAGTAGACAAGTCCAACTATTCAGGCACTTGAACACCGTTGTCAATTTCGACTATTTGACTGCTTGTTTTCTTGGCAGTGCGAGAATGACTGTAATAAACGAAAGAAAATATTATACACATACTAATTAGTTCAAAATTACAACGGAATTTGTTCCGAAACAAATCATCACATATTTTCTTGATAATATTTCAATCAGTCATATCAATACCATGTGTACAAAATAATGTTTTGTTCAAACAAACCTGATTCGAATAAATCAAATGTCATACATTTGAACAACCGTTCCTCATCTTAGGATATATACAATTACAGAAACCCACTGAAGCTTGGCGAAAGAAGATATACAGTATTGAACGGAATACACGATTTCATTTTGTGTTTCAACGCATACGGAACCGTTATACATGTATCTTTTACGTTTTTCAAGTTGAAAATGACCATAAATTGGAGAAAAAAATTAGCAGATCTGCGCAAAACGTAATTTTGATACGTAAATTATCCTAAGAAGGTAACATGTAAACAAGGAGTTCTGGCCAATGGAGTGTTTTCACAGGAAGTTTGGAAAACTGATATTTATGTTATCTTTCTATGACAAACTGCATGGAATTCAAACTTTAGCTTTTCATAAGCTTCAACGATGATGACGCTTTATCAAGTTGCGTCAATGTATAAATATACTCTATATTAAAACCAGTCATAACTTCGTTGAAATTACCGTAACTGCGTAAAAATAAATCTTCTTCTGTAAATTTTTATATTTTATTCCGTAGAGGTCTTACGAAAAATATATGAAGCTGATGGCGTAACAGACGGTTACCCCTCTAGCACCCAGTATGAAAAATTTGTCATACTGTTTATGAGGTCCCCTAAGGGAGATATCCTTTGGGTTGTTGTTTTTACTATTTCCCACAGGTAATTTAATTATAACCCAATTAAATATACTAAACATAGCTCTGGGAAATAGTAAAAACAACAAACCAAAGGATTTACCTCCCTTAGGTGACCTCATAAACAGTATGACAAATCTGTCATACCGGGTGCTAGAGCGTTAAATCTGTAGCAGTGGCGGTTGGCAAAGAAATATTGCAAACTTTTCATTGTGATGATGGTATAGGTGCCGGCAAAGCAGCAATTTGGATTATGTAGCGCTGGGAGTCAAGAGAGCTTACTCTTGAGGAGGGGAGGGGGCGGGGGGCGCTGAATGCAAATGCGGTTCCACGGGATTTATTTGTTGAAATTTAACTGTACACAACTGCAGTAATCCCAATTGTTAGTCTTATAATCTAACAGAATCTTCGATCGGTTGTTCATATTTCACAATTTTGGAGTGAATTTCGGACCTTATGCCGATCCATGTTTTCATATTCTCCGTTTTTCTCACACTATTGTAAATGCTGTCGGTCTCCACCTCTAGTGTATGACATAATTCACTTTAGCTTTTCATAAGCTTCAACACTGATGATGCTTTGTCAATTAGGTATATCTAAAGCATTATCTTCTATGATACTCAAAATTAAGGAGCAATAGCAAAACCAGTCGGATGATTCCGAAAAAAAGCCTATTTTCAATTCGTCAACACGCTCGCCAAAGTTCAGTCTACCCAACAGGCAGTCGATATCGATATATGGACTTTTATCTGGTCACTTCCCAGTAAACACATATCTGTTTCGGTTCAACCTTCACCCTGATGGGGCCACAGGGGCTCGGTACCATAGAGATTATCTATGCAGACAGAGCTAATAGAAGGGCAGACACTCTCTGTCGACTCAGCGTGTACCGTAGTGAAATTTAACCGATTCAAGTCCATTAATCACATAAAATAAATATATACCATCTGTCCGTGTGAGATAAATAGTTCATCTTAAAATCCTAAACAAAAATTATGATGTTTATTAGCTTAAATTCTCAAATGCAAACGCAATTTTTTTCGTCTAAAAAAACTCAGACCACGAACAATGTATCCTGGTTAGCTGTGATTGGATAATATCGATTGCCTATTTCAGGAGGGATTTCCCTTTTGCCGGTGTTGAATGCCGTTCAAAATAGCCATTCAACCTGTGCACTAGTAAAGTGAACATTCGACAAATGTAAATCGTCTTTTAACTCTTTGCTACGCCAGCCCACTGATTGGTTATGTTGTCTTTCCTTAGCACTGGAGGAAGATTTACTTTCCGAGATTATGAAAACACATCACATCAGAATGCTTCTAATACATAAAATCGAGGTCAATTAAATCAAACTTTATCTCTTTATAAGAACTGATATTAAGTCTTTGACAACACAGTTCCCCGAGAAAATTGAAGAAAGTCATTGAGGACTTCTCTAAGCAATTACAGCGTCGCATTGCTTCGAAGAACACAAATAATATGCAATTTCTGTCAGCAAATTACTCTTTCAGTAACAAATTCAAGTTTTTGTCATTTGTCAGGTGTGCATGTGATGTATCGTGTGAAAAGTTGATCATTTTGGAAAGGGTATGTATACCCTTCTATGCCATTTCATGCTATCGCTTATCAGTATAAAACTTCAGAGTTAAAAAAACAATTGTATCAGCCTAACACTCGTTGGCAGTATGCGATTATCACACGTCATCTAGCTATCATTTAAATATACCATAGGTTAATCGTATACGGGGTTCATATAATGATCGGGCCGCTTTAATTAATTTTACAAAGGTCTACAACCACACGTCCACTCGAGAACAGAGGAATTGCATCAGAGTGACATAGTGATCAATTCAGCCGATGGTACATTAATCAGTCACCAGGAACGTAACGGTCTTACTGAAACCCTGGGTCGATTTTGAAAGAAAGCCCACGATGCCGCTTGAAAAAGTTAAGATTAGTACTGTCATGATATCTTTTGGAAAGCGTGAATGTTTACGATAACCTAATTATGACCTAATAATAAATTTAAGTCGTATTGCCAATTTAATAAATGTTGACAGAAAAAAATCGTGTTTTTTTTCCACTCTAATGTTACTAGCATTAAAAACGCCTAATAAATTAAGTTAAGTATTTGTTTTCAAAACTTTACTTCTAACGATTTTAAAAACACAAAATCTATCTACCAGAAATCATTTTTAAAACCCTAGGGCCAACCTATGGCCACACATTTACTTATGCAGTTCATTGTTTTAGAAATTGATAGGTTCCTTTGTTGCATCTGTCAGAAATGTTATATTAAGCTAGGTTTATTTTGAGCCCAAGGGATCATGAAATACTTACTTTTATTTATTGACTGAACCGGAATAAATTTTACTAACATGAAATCTAAACATTTGTTTCTCAAATCGTGTGGGTTTTTTAAAAATATTTTTTCAAATTTTAAAGTAAATACAGGGGTCTTACTCACATAACCTCCATACTGTAGCCACTTCTCCACACTTATCATTCTCAAATCACAGATATGTATTTAGCTGATGAACAAACATATTTGTCAGGGCTACAGTTTACCTTTAAATACACTACTGAACATACATAAACTTAATACATACAGAAAAAGATAATAAAATTAATTAGTTAACTGAATAAGATGACCTCAGGCGCTGAACAATAGACATCTTGGTAATTATACAAGTTTGAATAATCATTACACGCCAGACTTAACGTACGTTTGAATTCGGTGGGATCTTTAGTATTATCTTTAATAGCTACTGTGTATATTTGGTTGACAATCTATCGTTTCTTAATTTAATAACTGAACTAGAAATCATTGTCGGAATCGATAGATACTTTTTTACGCCGTGCTCAAGGATATTTCATCAATACGACGGCGGTGTATTCCAAGAATAATTGCTATCAACACAATCCTAAAAGTTGGAAAAGTAATCTTCCTTCAGTGCTTAGTTTAGACAGACTCACTTTAGATACAGATGGATAAAGCTGTTGAGGGTGAACGATTCGAGCTAGGGTGATGCCAATAATGGTCATTTTGGCACAAAGCGAAATGAAAATATTCACACTCATAAATGTCTAAATATTTTCTTGAAACTTTATACAAGAGATGTTATTTTTATTATTATTAGCGGTAAAGGCGGTGTCAAAGACATCATGGCACTCAGCAACTCCGTTGCGGGCCCAAACGCGTGTTGAACCTCATTTATCGAGAGCTGACGAGTCATAAATACATGTTTTGTTACCGTACTCGTTTAAGTGTTTAGAACAGTTTCTATCAGTGGTAAACATTAGCAAAGTATACTTACAGTCTTGTTCTCAAGTTCGGCTACTGCTTTACGAAAAAACTCATTAAACGGATTACACTTCTTCTTTACCCGAGAACATTTCGCATGAGTGAACAGACAACAGGGTTTTTTTATTTCATGTCA